>NDGN011558186.1:0-12802 GCA_002564285.1 Tympanoctomys barrerae | reverse complement strand
TCCATTGAAAAGTATTGAATTAATTAAATTGTAAACAAGTATTTACAATAAGCCAAGTTCCTCTGAGTAAATTCAGAATAAATGATGTCACGGGCCCTTGCCTATTGGTGAGCAGTTTTTGCCCGTTCTTCTGTGTTCATGCCTCTCTTTTTCAGTCTTCATGGTCAGCCCTAATGCCCTGATCTGCTTCAGCAGTGATATGTCCTTCCTTAGTTTTGACAATGTAATCTAAAGTCGATCTGTTTCTTTGTGCTTTTTCATGGTATCCTTGTAAGGTCTGAGTCACCATTTTTTAAAGCACAGAATGTTTGGATACTTTACATGAAGTACTGGTTGTATTTCCAGTTGACCTATTTATTAAAGTGGTGACTCCAGATTCTCTTTGAAAGAGCACACACCCAAAGACAGTATTTGACATGTGTATCAAGGCTCTCTGTGTTTGGAAATATGTCGAAATTTTTCTTTGAGCCTGCTCTCTTCTCCAGGGCACAAGATAAAACAATTATGCCAGTACTCACCGAATCAATCCTGTAGACATTGAGATCAAGAGATAATTGGGGAAATAGAGGAGAACCTAACTAGTATGTTATAACATACACTGCGGAACAGCTCACACTTGATAGTTACCCACAGAGTACAAATTTAATTTATTCCTGGTGGAATCAGGATGAAAAGACAGATTACCCTGGTGCGCTCAAAAATTTATGAAGAGGATTCAAATGGCTTGTGAATTTTTTTATGAACTAGTTCTAATGATATTTTAGCTATAAGCTCACACCCAGTGTGTCTCCCAGAATAGTCCCTTTTATTTTTAGATGTAGGTACTGAGACCGTTTACCAAAGCTGCCTATTAGCCAGGCCATTTCTCAGTGAAATGTGATCAAATGGAAATTTCTGGTTAGAATTTGCACAAATCTTGCTTTTCAGTTTTCTTAGATGAAAACTGAAATCATTTTTTCTTATGATGTCTTAAATATGAAAAATGTATATGTGGAGATAAAATATAAAATAACTTGACTGATACTCAGTACATTCTAAATAAATTTTGGTGTGCCTTTAATTTTAACTTCTTTCAGAAGCAATATGCTTTTAAAAACACTTAATAGATCTCTAGCTTTCTCATTCTGTTATTTTCAGACGTGAGATAATGTA
The DNA here is from genome assembly GCA_002564285.1 of Tympanoctomys barrerae. Lineage (NCBI taxonomy): Eukaryota > Metazoa > Chordata > Mammalia > Rodentia > Octodontidae > Tympanoctomys > Tympanoctomys barrerae. The sequence goes on along the minus strand of NDGN011558186.1, from coordinate 11,650 downwards.
GCCATGTGACACAAACACACAGTGAACAGGCTGCTAACAAGCTCTGATCTAGCATGAAAGTGTAACTATGTTCTGTAACTGGTCTCCATAGAACTAAAAGATATTTAAGGAAACAGAAATTGTTTTAAAAGTTTAAGGACTTCCAAGAAGTGCAAAAGTAAGCAATAAATAAAGATATATAGGTTAAAAGAATCTTGAAAATTATTTAAAAGCTTGTCAAGATGTAGGGACTGAATCTAATAAGAGTTAGATGCTGGCTCAAGCCTTAAGTTTTACAAAGGGGGATCCCACAATGCTATTAAAGGAAAAAGAAGCTCTGAGTAGAGACGACAGAGCCAGAAGCTAAATGAAACAAGGCATGGAGTTGCAGTGTTCTTAAAACAAAATAATACACAGAAGAAAAACAAAGATATGTTGGATTTGGACAGTAAAGGAAGGGACATACAATAATTACACCAAGACATAAGTAGGTAATAGGTAGTTTCTCAGAAAATAGAGTACTATATAGTTATATAAAATGATTTATACAAATCCAACTAGATGAAAAATGCAAACTTTACTCGGGAGATGATGCTACATTTCAAGTCCTTGCATGTGTCACTGGCTTTCTACAGATACAGTCCTTTTACTGTCTTCACCTATACTTTGGAGAAAAATTCTATGTGTACTTTTTGCAGTTACAGGGCAGAGTTTCTGGCCAGCAGTCTGGTCTTGTGGAGCCTGAAGCTGAATTAGTCAGAGACTAGAGAAGCTAGGAGCTGTCCAGGCAGCTTTATGTTGCTTTAAATCTTTTTACATGGTCTCTGCAGGTTAATTTGATCTTCCTTATACCCTGGCAATCTCAGTATAGTCAGATGCCATAAACAGCAAATAGTTTATTCTGGTTCAAGCAGCACAAAAAGAAAATGGAAATAGCTTGCGTTTTTGCAGATCGCCTTGAAATTACATTGCAACTCTTCTACTTTCTGTTGGTCAAGGAAGTCACAAAGGCCAGAGCAGTTTCAAAAGCAGAGGACCGTATCAAGTCCAACCGCAAGAACATATGGCACGGAAGACACTATGGAGGCTACCGCCCAGAGAGGCAATCTTCCAAAACCTTCCATATTAGCAAAAGAAACAGAATACAGTCCACATAGTGGGAAGGAAAATGAAATTAAAAAATAAACTTATTACATAAAATAAAATAGTAGTAAACACTATCTGCTAAGCACTGTCCTAAATCCTTTACCTACATTAACCTGATTAATTCTCCCAATAATTCTGAGGAACAGATGAGTAGCACTTTCATTTTACTTATTTGTTAATTAAGATAAAAGAGGTGAAGTAAATTACCAAGGCTCCACACCATATCACCTTTTGAGTTAGGGCTTAAAGAGAGAAGCCTGACTTCAGAACACGTTGCCTAAATCCTGTCATCATAGTCTTCTCATAGGGACTACACCAAGATCTAACTGCAGATCCTAACAAAAATTTCAAGAGCTGATCAGATAGCTCAGCAGATTAAAGCACCTGCTTAGGCAGATGTAGGGATCAGAGTTTGATCCCTGTCCTGCCCTGCTGGCCCTACCCCTGGGGCACGCTGAGATGGCAATTGAGACTGGGCATGGTAGCACGCGCCTGTAATCCCAGCACTTGGGAGACTGAAAACAGGAGGATGACTATGAGTTTGATCTGTGTTATGAGTCCCTATAGACCCTGTCCTAAACATTAAAAAAATTCAGTTACTAAAAGAAAAAAAGAAAAAATTAAACCAAAAGGAAGCCATAATATTCTGTGAGAAATAAATGCAAAAAATTTAATACCAGAAAAATAAAAAGGGTAAAATCCTAGTTAATCCAAGAAACTACAAGGCACTCCAAGTTTAATTCTACACAAAAAATAACAAATAAGAAAAAGATTGTGGCAAAGGTATAATCAGTCATCAAGTATCTAGCAATTAATTTATTGTCAAACAAAATAATATAGCATCTATATTTATAAAGCAAAATATACAAATATTGATAACATAAAATTTACAAAATAATGAATAAAACAAAAATCTCAAAGTGAAAATATGTGGATGCTTGCTTAAGATAGTAAAATATTTAGATTATACTTAAAAATGAACGCAGGAACACAAAATAATTAATAGTAGAGAATTTAACTGAGCTTTGGCATGAAAATAACTGAAATTCAATAGTCATCAACCATACATACCTGAAATAATCATGTGGATTCAATCATGAATTCCTATTTTCAGTTTTTTTTTATTTCTTTTGCTGTATTGTAGAGCTAATAAACACAATTAAGAAAATGGATTTTATATAACAATATTGTGGTTTTTCAAGAATAAGACCTGCAGAAAAGATGGCAGAGTGGTGAGCAGCAGATCTCTCTGAGATTTGGTGTCCAGACATTGGAATATAGAAAAGCAAGGAAGAGAAAAAGGAGGCAAGTGGGTCCCTGGACCTATAACGGATCTGAAGCAAGAACTGAAGAACATGAAGAGAGCTAAGAGAGAGCCTTCAGCAAAGAAGAAGGAAGAGGCAGGTGGTGCTTTCTCTGTGAGCCTTAAGTCACTGTGTGTAAATAGCTGCTTGAACCTGTGGATACCTTGTGACTATTGGTGACCCAGAACCCTCTATGGAGAAGCACACCAGTAGAGTAAAACAGTGGGCACAGTGGACTACAGTTAATGCTGGAGAAATGTTCCTTTTAGGACTTCCCATAAGACAGAGAGATTGGTGAGGAGGCATCTTGGAGAAAGACCAACTGACTCAGCACTCTGAGTGGTTGCTGGCTCCACCTAGTGGCTCTCAGTCTAGTTTAAGACCAGAATGGACCCAGAGTCTGCAAACTTGAGTCTGGTTTCAGCCTCACAGTCAGAGGGTAGCCTGAACTTCAGTGGGGATAGGGGTGAAGGGTTAAGGCTGGTTAGGATTATCCACTACCCTGTGGTGGAGCTGCTGTTGACTTTCTGGGACTGATAAACAAGGACCTGGACTCTGCCAGTGTTGTGTACCAGTGACAGAAGAGACAAACCTTAAAGTGGATTTTTTTTTCCTTTATTTCACCTCTTGTTTTTTATTGTTTGTTTTTCCTTTGTTGTTTGTTCTTGTTTTTATGTAAGTGTGAACATGGCTTAGAGTTTTGTTGTTCTGTACTTCTTTTTACTTATTTCTTGCCCTCCTATCTTCTGCATCAGTTCCCCGAAATTTGTGTAATCTTTCTTGATTCTCTGACCTTGCTTCTAATCTTGTCCTTTTTTCTATTTCTCTATTTTTCCCCTTTCCCCTTTTCAATTTTCTCCCCTGAGAATAAAATTGCCATATTGAGGGTTTATTTACTGCATATAACTTTTTGTTTCAGTTTAGATTTTGCCATATAACTCTAAATCTAATACATATGACTAAAGGTGGCAAGTTAAGAATTACCTTAGTTTGTCATTTTCGAGGCTGTATTTGATTCTGTTGCTATTGCTAACTGTAGTACTTTAGCTAAAGTGATATCATTGTTCTAACCAGTTGTTCTGCTTGGTATAACAAGACTCAGGTTGCCTAAGTAGGTGATGGGGGCTGGGGAGAAGCAACACTGAGCTACTATCAAAGAACAAGTGGCAGGACCAGTTAGGCAGTATGTTCTTATCTACAATAAATTGAAGAAGTAAGATCTTGCAACAGACTCAAAATAAAAATGTATCTACACCTGGAATATACCTCTGAGAAGTAGTCATTTCCTAAAAGTTTTAAATATTAGCAAAAAAATTACTCATCATAGGCAATTTACAAGCATAAAACCAATAATTAAATTTAAAAAAATGAGAAGGAACTTAAACAAGATGCAACCCCAGATGTACAGCCCAACAAAGGTAAGCCCAGCAGTCAATAATGTATAATAATCCAAAGCTATGTACCTGGATTCTCTGAAGAGGTAACAAGAAAGCAAATGAACAAGGCTCTAGAAAACATTGATTCAGAAATAATTTCTCAGATAACTACAGATATGGTGACCATAATGAAAAACATGCTTAGTTACTCTAGTACAGATACAGATTTTAAAAAAATGAGAAGCTTAGGAAAATGATGGAAACCATGAATGTCCAAATAAGAAATGAAATCCATAAAACAGATTCAAATAGGTACACAGATTAAAAATTCCATAAGTACATGCAGCAGAATGAGTCAATCTCAGACACAGAAGACAGAATTGCAGTTACTCATCATGAAAAGACAGATTTCCTAAAAATAGCAAGGGATCAGGAGAAAGCAATGTAATAGCTGTTAGAAGATGCACAAAGAATAACATAAAATCAATTGGTGTCTATGAAATGCCAGAGATAGCACAAATGATATAAAAATCTGTTCACATGCATCATGGAAGAACATTTCCCTGGCAGAGAAAAATAATTTCACATACCATAAGTAAGGCATATAGAATTCCAGTTAGACATAATAAAAAATTTACAGCAAGTCATATAATGGGCAAGATTCCAAAAATTCAACATAAGAATATAACATGAAATGCTGTTATAGACAGCAAACAAATTACTTAAAAAGGGGAAGGTCATTAGAATTACAAAAGATTTATCAACACAAACCTTCAAGCTAAGGAGAGTCTGAAGTAGATTTTAATCCCTAAAAGAAAACAAACTGTAATCTAGATTGATGTAACCCACAAAATAATCCCTCAAAATTGATGGAGAAATAAAATACTTCCACGAAAAAGAACATCTGAGGAAATTCACACCAAACCAGCACTTCAACGTGCTGAAAAAGCTTAAGGTCATTTTAAAAATAGATAATTAAGATTATAACTCCATGAACCCCAGAAGAATAACTCTACCAGGGAAAGCACACAATTAAACAGAGGGGAAAAAATGGAAGCTAACAACAGGAATATAACATGACGAAAATAGATCAACACATACCAGTTATAATCATCAAAGTTAATGGTCTCAACTCACAAACCAAAAAAACCAAACCAAACCAAACCAAACCAAAACAAAAAAAAACCCAAATACACAATGGATCAAGAATCAAGATTCAACAACATACTGCCTAAAAGAAAAACATTTAATTCAAGAAGAGAATTTTAGACTGAGAGTCAAGAAATGAAAACAATAATCTGCATAACAAGAGCCACGGGAAAAGAAAGCACAGGTAACTATGTTATTTGGAAACAAAGTACATTTTTTAAGCTAAAAGTGATTAAAAGAGACAAAGAAGGTCACTACATCCTTGTAAAGAGACCAATTCAAGATGAAGAGATGACAATCATACATATATATGCACCAAACGCCGGAACAGGCAACTATATTAAATAAATATTAACAGATGTAAAAAAAAATCAAGCAAACACTAATACAACTGTAATGGGGAACTGAAAACAGCATTGTTGAAAACAGATGAATTAGATTAAAAATCAACAGAGAAATATCAGAACTGAACCAAAGTTTTGAACAAATGACTTTGATGTCTGTAGAGTATTATGCTCTATATCAGAATAGACATTCTTCTCACTGCACATGAAATGTTCTCCAAAATAGATCAAAGGTCTAAATAGTAAAACAGAAATACTAAATCTGCTGGAGTATGGAATAGGTATAATTCTTAAATATATTGATGTAAGCAAAGACTTTACAAACAAGATCTTAATGGCACGGGAACTATCACAGAGAATCAACATTGAGGTTTCATCTTAACAAAAAGCTTTTCACAGCAAAAGAAACCACCAACACAGTGAAGAGACAACCTACAATGTGGGAGAAAATATTTTCCAGTTGTTCCTCATATAAACAACTAATATATAGAATATATAAAGAACTCAAGAAAATCTGATCCTTTAAATTTAAAGACCTAATCCAAAAATGGCCATCTGAAATGAATCCTTGTCAGATTACAAGGTAGAAATGGCAAGTAAAAAAATGGAAAAATGAGAAATGTAAATTAAAATCATGCTGTGATTTCATCTGTCTTCATAATGAATTGTGATTATCAAAAATTAACCAATAACAATTATTGGTGGGGATACAGGGTAGAAGGAACCTATTTCCTTGGTTGGCAGGAATGTAGACTGGTACAGTCATTGGGCAATTCAATGTGGAGCTTCTGTAAAAAACTAGGACTGGAGGGTCCATTCAACCCACCTATTCCTCTGCTAGGTGTGTTCCTCAAAGGTTTAGAAGTATCATGCTGCACTCGTATTTACAGAAGCTTGGTTTGCAATAGCTGGATCTCTGAAACAGCCCACACATGCAACTGATGAAATGATAAAGGTGTGGTTTTCTTCGTACAATGAAGTATGATGGCTCTGTATAAATAAATATAAGCTTGAGACCTTTTAAGGTAAATAGACACCCTGAGGCCATTCTTTTAAGTAAAATAAATCAGACACACATGTGTAAATATAGCATTATTTTGGTGTAAGAAACCAAACTGTATAGAATGATCAAAATGTGTAACAGATACTGTGGAAATGGAAGAAAATGTTCAAATGGGAAGGGAAACTAGGGAGTGGTAGGAAGAAGGGAAAGAGGAAACAAAAAATGATGAGAAAAGAAGGAAAATGGAAACAAATCTTTTGTAAATAAGGAGGCGAGGAGGGGTTGACAGAATGTTAGGAGAATAGACAAAAAAAGAAACAAGTTATATCGTGTGCAGGTACAAACTCCCTATGATGAATGTGATCATTATGTATACCTAAAATGAATGAATATACTCAATTAATAAAAAAAATTATGAATAGAAGAACAGTAAACGATTAACTGATCTAGAACAGAAAAGTATAAAAATACATAATTATATAAAATACAATCAATGAACAGGAGGATCACTACGATTCCGATCTCGTAGTGAGATCCTGAACACCCTGTACACCCTTCCCTAAAACACACACACAAAAAAGAAAAGATTAGGAAAAAAGAAACGTTTAATAGCGTGCTGATACAGCGCGAGGAGACTGTTTAAATGGATGAGAAAATTGTTTTAAATCTCTGTGGATCACTACCTGTTATGCTACGAAAATTACACATCCTTTAATCCAAACATTTCACTTCTAGAATTTATACCATAGATACATATTTATTAGGTTTTAAATGTAACAAGTCCTCCAAAACTCTCATGTATTTAGGAGTGGCTCTTGGAAGGTGACTGGATCATGGGGGCGCTCTGTTCATCAGCAGATCAGTCTATGGGTGTGGTGGCCTCTGGCCAGGGCACTGCTCCAAGGTGGGGCCCAGCGGAGAAGATGGCTCACTGCGAATGTGTCCAGCACTGTGTGCTGCTGTGGAGCGCGGCTGCTCTCCGTGTGCTGGTGGCCGTAGGCTGAACGGCTTTCCTTGCCAGGGGTCCACTCCCTCAGAACTCACCAAACCACCAAACCACCACAGTGAGACAGGATCTACCTTTCCTCCTCTAAGCTGTGATGGTGAATATTTAGCCTCAGCAACAATTAAATGACTTGTACAATGCTTGAGGAATAAAATCAAGTAATATTAGGGGGACCTTTAAATGTCTGGCAGGATGGTGCTTCCAAGTGAATTACAACCTCTGTTGTTAAAAATCATGCATGCATCAAGGATTGGTGGTGCACCTCAGAGTTAAAGTAATTGTCTAGCATGCTTAAGACCCTGGGTTCAATCTCCAGTACTAAATGAATGAATGAACGAGAGAGAGAAAGCAAGCAAGCTAGCAAGCCAGCCAGCCAGACAAATAAGAGTCATTCCTATATATAGAAATACGAGAAGCTCTCTGAAAGCTGATTAGAGAATGATGGAATTTGCAGATGCATATAGCAGCTTCCTATGTGTGTCCTGTGGCCTGCGCTTTCATATAATACATTCTTATATGCGTAGATTATCTCTACATATTTACACATAAAATTAATAGCCAAAGCTGAGTCTAGGAAAGAATGAAAAATGGAAATAGAAATAAATTGATTTCTTACTAATCATAATGTCTATTTTTCAGGCTTTTCATGTACCTGTTCAAAAATAAAGAATTTCTCTTTTTTTTTTTTTTGGTGGTACCAGGAATCAAACTCAGGACCTTGCACTTGCTGGGCAAGCAGTTATTCCACAGAACTATCTTCCTGCTCCCCAAAATAAAGTATTTCTAAATTCATCTCATTCTGTTATTTCTTCCTTTCCTTTCTTAATATGCCAAGTGTGTTTTTAAAATGGAAATGTCTTGCACTCCCAGCTGTTGAGTAGTCTCAACCATAACTAGCAATCACCATTATTTTCCTCCTATTATACTTTTTAATTTCTTATTTCCTGAGAAAAACTGTCAAAAAATATACTTCATGCTCTTGCTAGACAGCAGCTAAGAAAATAATGATCTTTTAGCATCTATCCAATAGGCAGCATAGTAAAGATTGGGACAAGTTTGCTAGTGTACCTACCCATACATCTGTGAGAAAAAGAAAGATCTCATAGTCAAGTGCACCTGAAAATTCCCATCCATTGTTGCCTTGTTAATTTGCTCAGGAATGTTCTCAATAGGCTTCTGCTGAAAGATGTAGAAGCTTAACAATTTTCTTCATTATAAACGAGGTATATAAAGTAAAGCCATATTAATATGCTGAGCTTTGAAAGGCTCTAGTCAACAACTTCTGTGGATAATCCACTACTGAGTTGGATTGTTTTGCTGAATTCAAGCACCTATAGTATCTACATGCCAATAGAATTTCCATCTCTGACAGGACTAAACAAACAAACAAAAAAGGGATACAAAGGAAGGACCATTTTATATTTGTATTTACAGAATAGTTAGGATAGATATACAGCTACTTTTGCTTAATTAAATGAGAAGAAAGATTTGTAATAATAGTGTTTGGACAGGATATCCTGTCTGCTGCTTATACTATGGATAACCACTAAGAAGATTACAATGTACAATGTATTAATTATTGAAAATGTCCTATTAATCAGATTTGAAACTGTCTCATTGATATTTGTTTCTCATTAAAATAAAATAAAAAATTGTCTTTATTGTAATTAAAGTAAAAAACAATTTTGAATGATTTGCACAGAATGTTATCAACAGTTCCTAGGCAACTTTTTTCCATTGTATGGCTTGAACAAAGTCACACTCTATGATCCCATTTTTCCATGAAACCAAAATTTTGTCAGAATACCACCCATAGGCTAACAGAGAATTGTGACATTCAGTTTATTTGTCCTACTCTCTTCTGCACAGCAAATTACTTACTTGCATTTCTACTGCTTACTCTGCATATTACCTGGTATATAGGAGGCAATTAACAACTCCTGTGTGATGAAGCTATGTACTTGATTAAATTGAAAGATTATTTTTTTCAATGTGCATTGTAATTCAGAGTATTGCAGGCAACGTTCTTTGAAGCACCACCACTTGATTCTCACATTTTAAATGGATGTCTTTCATAATCATTGTCTGTTTCTGCACATTTGAATTAGTGTTTAAACAATCTTATTATCATATTCTAAAATTGATGTTATATCAGGAATAAAGAGAATTTGAATATATCATCCTAGGGAATACAGTCCTATAACCAATACAAGAAAAAAATCCAGTTTCCAAGTAAATATTACCACTGGATAATAATCTTTTGCAATCCAAACCTACAGGTTATAAATCAAACAAACAAAAACCTTCATGATTACTTTGTAGGAGCTAAAATTCAATTAAATGTCATTTAAGAAAAAATGAAAGACTTCCTGTGTAAAATGAAAGCTAATTAAAAAGTAAAAAAACCAAACAACCAAATACTCTTTCCACAACAGGAAATTTTTAAGTAAAAAAGAGGCTCCACATTCACTAGTAGCAGAGAGCTATTATGGGATTTACAATTCAATAAGCATTTAAACTAATGCAGTTCCTGCCAATACCAGGTTTTAAATGGCATAATAGTGACTAAGGTATGTAACTCTTTCTCTAGGGTATTTTAAGCAAAAGATAGTATTGATGTCTCAGTTTGAGTTGGATTTAATGACTTCTCCAACTTCTGTCCAGTTTTATCATTCCACTCATTTAGAAGGAAATAGAAAGCCTTTGAATTTGGGAGAAGAAATAAGAATCCACAGAAGAAATAAGAAAAGCCACAGAGGCTTTACCAGGGTAGTATCTTCATTGTTTAAAAAGAAAAATAGGTCATAGAGGTCCAAGCAATGAATTTCCTAACACAGATACAGTTTTCTTAATCAAAAACCAAACATTTATATAAATCTTAAAGAACACTTCCAAATTACCTCTAAATTAGACAGCTAAGTTAGGTAGAAATATTATAGATAGCAAGAAAGGGCTAAGCCCTCAAGGGAGTCAGTGAAGAGGATGAGAACACATTAGAACTGCAGCTTGAAGGCCAGGCCTCAAGACAGAACGACCAGGTCTACGTGACTTTCCAAGAGATAAAAAATACATGGTACTTAGTATCACCTCATCCGATCCAGTCTACATAGACATCAGTCACCCAGTTGGGTCACCACCACCTGACTCATCTCTTCCAAAAAGGTCCTTGTTCTTTCCATGTATATGTGCTTTGTGATTTGCTTTCACATTAGGTCAACATTGCCTAACCGTCTATACTTGCAATCTTATTGGTTGATTATAGTTTTGTCCTATGTTGTACCTACCTCATAATTTTTAACCTACCTTGTAATTTTGCTCTCTAAAACTTCGTTTGAGAAGTGGGCTCATTGGAAACCCACGTTTGGGTCTCCAAAAAGAGAGCTATTTCTCTCAGAAAAATTTTCCTAGTCTTTTTTTGGGGGGGGTAGGGGAATGGATCAGGAATCAAACTTAGGACCTTATGCTTGCCAGGCAGTGGGCACCACTGAACTATAACACCCTCAGATTTTCTATTCTTGATTTCTATTGTTCCTTAGAATTTATTCTTTAATTCTAGAGAACATGAACTTGGCATATCTGATGTCCAGTGAGTTGCAAGTTGTATTTATTTCCCCTATATCATTTGGAGGACCTCAAAAAGTTTATGATTCAAATCCGGATACCCTCTTCAAAAGTCACACTCTGAAGTAGAAATCAGTTCACTAAGTTTTTAACAAATACATATGGAAGTTTTGAAGCAGCTAACTCCTTTTTGAAAACCACCGGAAATATCTGAAAGCAACCTATTATTTTTTGAAGTGGTAATTCTTTTTTTTTTTTTTGAAGTGGTAATTCTTTTATGGAAGTGGTTTCAATGTTTGTCTTTCTTTCTGTCTCTTTCTCACAGAAAGGCTTTGTTAACTTTTTATTTATAGTCATATATACCTTTCAGAAAAGCAAAATAAAAATAAAATTAAAAAAGAAACAATCATATATACTTTTTAGAAAAAAAAACAGCTCCAATTCTGCTTCTGTGACTTAAAAAATTAACCTATGTGAGCCTCAATTCTCACAAATATATAATAGGGAAAATCTACCTCACTTGGTTGAGAAGAACATAGAAGATGTGGTTGGCATAAAGTATGCCTGGTAAATGCTGTAACTCTTCTTACCAAGCTTGGATTTTGGTGCAAACTGACATCACTGGAACGTCTGCAGTAATAAACAACCCTCAGTCATATACACTTCATCGAATAATCCAGTGAATAGATTGGGGAGACATTAGAAATAATTCTTAGCTATTTTTTCACAAACTAATACATATTTATTGTATATAGAATGTAAGCAGTGTAGGGGAGGAGCTG
>NDGN011558175.1:9584-26149 GCA_002564285.1 Tympanoctomys barrerae | reverse complement strand
AATTATTGGAACTGTCTTACCAATTTGATTTGAAACTGTCTCATTGCAATTTATTTCTCAATACAATTATTGGAAAAAATAACAAACCAGTGTTTAAACAATTAATCAATAATAAAATGCATACTAAAACAATGGGAAAAAAATCTCACAGTTTTTTCACCAATATTCAGTATTTTGTGTGTTTGACCTCTTGTATCAGGCATAAATTAATTGATAACCTGCTGATTGAGAACAAACTTTAAGTATAAAAACATAGCCTGGTAAACACTGTTTTGATAATTGTAAGTGTGTGTGTGTGTGTGTGTGTGTGTGTGTGTGTAAGAGGGTTTCTGGTATTTCTTAGTCCCTGGAAGTCACCGTTCATGGTCAGTCATGAACATTTCAGCAGAATCTCAATTTTTAAAGAAATATTTCAGTGTAAATTTTTCTAGGACAAATCAATCTCTTTTCAGTATATAATTGGTACTCAGAAATTTATATGAAATGCATCCAGTTAAAACACAATAAGGGACAATTTAATTCTAAGCAAAAATAATGCAATTTGTCACTATCTATAAGTGCAACTGACAGGCTGTACTATCTACTGGTCTCATATAAATAATTTATATACCTCAGCTATGACAACTAAACAATAACAATACAGTAATTTCTATTAGTATTTTGACATTAGTGTGTTATATATAGGAAGCCATGAGAATATTAGGATGCTTTAATAAAGTATACTTTGAATTACTCTTACTTGAAATTATCAAGTACTATTCTATGCTTCCTTGTTAGTATCTCATTAATTTGTGGGAATCAAAATATGTAGGCTGTTTTTACAGCATACCACGTGTCCATGAAAACGTTGTCAGCAGCTTGGAAGATTACAAGCACATCTTTTGTTTGTCCCTGAACATCTGCATGCATGGACAGTGACTGAAAACTCTCAGTAACTAATGCTGGAGTTAGTCATTTTGAAGCTCAAATATTACAAATCATATCCTATGTATCTTACTTTTTCCTACTCTTTCAGGGGGGAAATGACTAACCACTTAATATCACAAAGGAAATGTTATTTTCCAGGAAAAATAAAAAATTTCCATCTTTAGTATTTTATTCATAGAATGGATCAATTGCATTGAATTCACATATTTAATACGTGTATTGTTGACTATATCAGGCTCTGCTCCCAGTTCTGGACACAGAGACCAAGTCCCTTCCCTTCTTATGCATTCATATGTTCTAACAAGTGAGAAAGACAATGCAGAAACAAACAAGAGCAGTTAAAAACGAGTTCAGGGAATCATAAATTCTAAAGGGATATATTTTAGGATGATGGCAAAGGGAGTTGATGGGTGGAGTTCCTGACCAACCGCGAACTAGAGTGGCACAGGTCTTCAAGAGCGAGTGCCCCTGAACAACTCCAAGCAAAGAACTTTTCAGGAGAAAAGAACAATGAATGTAGAGCCTCTAAGGCAGAAACTGGTTACATCCTAGAAGACAAACAAAAGCCTACTGTGTGGCTGGAGAGAACGTTTGAGGAATGAGTGTCAAGGAAGAAGATCAGGGTGTGGACAAAGCCTGAGCGTGCCTTGGCCTTGTGCTGGGGTCTGGGCTCTAATCCTCTTCAGCCACTAGGAAACCATACTTCATAGTATGTGCTTGTCACACTTTACCACTGCAAGAGATAGAAAAGATTCCCTACACCTGAAGGCGAGAATCATAATTCACTAAGATTTAATGACAAATTTCTTAGGACATAATTTAGTAAATGCCACTTACTAAACTAATACTGGCTTGAAATTACCATCTGTAACTTATGGTAAATTGTATAATGTAAGTTATCATACACAATCATATGTGACTTAAACCACAGTTTGCATAAGGGAAATGATAGCATTTTTATGCTTTTCCCATATTGTAATTAAATTTTTATAAGACTCATCCATAGATTAAGACAATGATTGAAATATAACAAGATAAATTATAACATGAAAGTTGTTACTGAATTATGAATTGTATATTATATATGGGAGTAAAATAATCTCCCAAAAAGACATTTGTATTTTTCTGCTGATCAGAGATGAACTTTTTATGTACTTAGAAAATAATATATAGAGAGTTAAGATAGATCTTTTTTCAAAAAGGAAGATAGAGGAAAGATGGGGAGGCAAGGGGATGAGGATGATAAAAAGAACTAAAATGTACTTTGTACATAGACCAACTCCTTCCAAGGAGTGTGCTGAAATCACAGACTAATGAAATAAATACAAATTGGAAAAAAAATCCCCCCAAATACCTAAAACTTTTCCACAGCTTACGGGCACCAAAGCCAAACACACACCAAAAAAACCCCCCATGATCAGAACAGAAGCCTGGGATCACTTTGTATCTAAGTTTTCAAATTCTCTAATCATTACTTTATTTATATTTGCAAATGTTTCATTTATAACATTACACCTTGGAACTTTTTAAGTTATTTTCTATAAGAAATAATTCATACTATAAAATTCATGTTGTAAAGTGGTGAGTTTCAGTGGTTCTGGTCTACAAGATGTAGTCTACAGAGTTTAGTTTACAAGGTTGTCAACAACAATCATTGTCTAATTCCAGAATATTTTCATCAGCTGCCCCACAAAAGCTAGTATCTGCTTCTAGCAAGACGTCTTCCACACTACATCCTTCATCACAACGTTAGTCTATGATCCTATCTGTGATAGTCTCCAATTATATGGAATCACATTTGTGCCTTTGCACTGTGATATTCTCAAGATTCGTCACATTGTAGAATGTATTGTTACATTTTCCAATTTATGACTAATATTCTATTATATGCCACATGCCACATTTTATTTACCCATTAACCAGTTCATAGACACTTGGATGGTTTTAAGTTTTTCATTATTATGGATATTTCTATGAATATTTATATACAAGTTTTGGTATCAGCATTTGATTCCTAGGCATAGAAGTCCTGGATCAGATGATACCTCTATATTTAATTTTTGAGATGCTACTGAATTGTTTCCAACAGAGCTGTATAATTGTACCTTTCAACCAGCAATGGATAATGATTCCAGTATCTCTACATGATAAATATGCTTTTACTTTTATAGATGTTTATTGGAAGGGATAAAACATCGAACTTCTTTTAGTCATATGACAATAGAATTCAAGCTTATGGAAGTTTAAAATTAACTATTTTGGAGATACTTTTTTGTTTAGCTGTTAATAAAATTAGTCTCCTGTTAGTCAAGGTCTTTATTGACTCCTTTCATAGTATGTATATTTAATCTATCATAAATTCAGAATCACATTCTATATACTTTCTACTTCAAAGGCACTACAGCTGATATTCTAACCCAGGGAAGGCAAATGCTTACTCCATCTCAGAATGAAATAATAGGGTACAGCGCTTTGTGACAAACAGGAGAAACTGGTACAGGCTTAGAGCCTAGTGCTAGAGGCTTAGAACATGACTAAATAAATAGGTGAGGGTTGCCTCACAATGGACACTTGTGTTCTTGGAGTTTTATTTTTTTATTTTATTACTCAATGAAACAGTTTCAAAACATGCTAGTAGGACAGTTACAATAATTAATACATTGCATATTGTTGTCTTCAAATCAGTTGTTCAGAGACATGATATCAAGACATGATATCTTATCTAAATAATACTAGTATTAACATTTCTTCTCAATGAACTAAGAGAAAGTGGCTGTATATCTATCCTAACTAATATCTATATCTATATCTATCTATATCTATATCTATATGTTCTTTATTTATACCCACCTGGAGTTTTATAATCCCAAATTATTTCTAGGACACATGACCAACATCAGGAATACAACCATAACAAGATGCATGCAGGTTAATGATCTATGAAAAGACAATCAGAAGATACTCTTTAGTTCAGAAAAATAGTTCTGGGGGAAATTTGAGGACAACAGGTAAGTAGATCCATGACTGGGAATGAAAATTTCAGGTGGTCCCTTATTTCCTGGGGCATGAACCTGTCTAAAGTGCTTTTGTTTCAGGAGAGGTACAGATTCTAAGCTGTTTATGAGAAGGAGTCTTTGGGAAAAGGAGTCCAAACAAAAGCTAAATGATAAGAATTATGGCATGAGGTGTAGACGTCCGCTCAGCTAGGCACAGGGGAAAGCTGTCACCTGTGCCCGTGGCTACCACGGTCTTTTATTCCAGGATTGAGGGAAGTGGGCTAGAAAGCCAGCAGGGGATCTTGGAACTTGGCATCACCAGCTGGACTTCTGGGAACTGGCACATGGGAGCAGTGGCTCTGTGGTTAACTCTGGAGTGTCGCTTTACCTACTGCCTGCATGTGGCAACGTGATGTGCAAGTTAAGCTTCTTCTGTGTCTGGCGTGAAGCTCCTTAGGAAGAGAAAAGCAAAAAGGGTGGGAGGGGGGCAAGGCTGGAAATATCTGCAGGAATTTTGTCACAGAGAACAGCAACATGATGGTCATTGTCACAGTAGAAGCTGTTTAACACAATAGGTCTCAGCCTCAGTTAGTTCCCTTTTCATTCTTAGCTTCACACATGGGAAGATTGCATGCATGCACACATGTGCGCGTGCACGCACACACACACACACACACACACTCACATTGACTTATCATGATTGGGATTATTGGTTTGTTCCATTTAATGTCTCAGGCCTGTTCTGTCTGAGATTATATTTAGTGATTCACTATTAAAATTATTAAATTATACACATTTTAAAAATGTGTATTGTTCTGAAAGAACCCCTTATCTTCCATACCAATCTTCCCATTTCTTCCCACTGTTCCTCATAACCAATTCCCACAAAAGTGTCTAGAAGATATTATAAAACCCCACTCTAATTATATTATTTCGGTGAGAGAAATACTCCAGATCTATATTACTTTTGAAATAAAGTCTCATGTTTATAAATATGTCTAGATTTAACACCTAATAACCATTCTGCTGAATCACATAGGAGCACATTTTTTGCTTTTACTCCATGTTTTTATTACTCCAAACTAAAACATTCCTAAAAATAAGAAATTTCTCCTGGTGGATTATAGTATTTGCATTTGGTGTTTCTTTCTTAGAGTTCACTTTCAGATCTTTTACCACTGTGAGCCCCGATGTGTTTGCCACTCTTATCACAGCATAGCACAGTTCCTTCTCTTCTACTGTGTCATCTATGTTAATGTCCCTGTCACCTTTACGATGTGAGCTCCATGGACAAATACACTGTGTCTTACCCATATTTATTTTAAATATTTAAAATTTATTTATTTATTTGTTTGTTTGTTTGTTTGGTATAAGGTCTCACTGCACAGCTCAGACTTGCAGCGATCCTACAGTCTCAACCTCCCCAGTGCTGAGATTAAAGGCGTGCACCTCCATGCCCAGCGTTGGTGGCCAGCATGGCGCTCCCAGAACAGCATGTGGTACAGGGGATCAAACTCCGGTCCTTGTGCTTACCAGGCAGGCTCTTTGACTGCTGCAGGCTGTTTGTGTGTGGACGAGTGCAATGAAACCTCATTTAAACCTTGTTGATCTGATAATATGTATTAGGCCTTATTCATTTCCTAATGTTATTTCACTTAATACAACGATCTATTTTTCATTAAGAAGTATTATAAGACATATATATCCTCATGGCTTCCTGGGCCCATAGGTTGGGATTGGACAGGTGAGAGGGTCATGGATTTGTCCACTGGCGAGTTCAAAGCTAAATGTGAGGTCGGCAGCTGAAGCCTGGTAGGAGGAGGTGGTCACTGGGACCCTCGTCCACCGGGGTCTGTGTCCCTGCTCCTCCCTTGATCTCTGCTTCTTAATATCAAGCCAGGAAGGCTTTTTCTCTTTGCTATACCATCCCGCCTTGAAGCCTGCCAAGTATGGACTGAAACCTCGACAGACTAGGGGTCAAAGTGAACCTCCTCATCACAGTTGTGAGGGTTGGGTTTTCAAGAAAGCAAATAAGAATGGAAGGAAGTCAGGGCATGAATGGGAAACGCTTTGCTTAGCTCACACAGCCTGTCAGGGTGGACACGATAACTCCCAGGCCTTGTGCTTCCCATCCCTCGTGGGTTATCTTGGATTATCACCTGTAACAGGGATAATGGCTACTTTAGGTAACCGAGAGTGAGATGTTTCCGAATTCTTGAATCCTAATTGTTAAAATATCGCAGCTGTCTCACCACTCATAAGGACCTGGGCAGCATGATGAAGTGATTTAAACATTAGGTAATGGTAGAAATACTTAGAATAATCGGTGGCTGAGTAGAGACAAGGATTGAAATAATTACTTCCTTTAAGTGTTTGGTGCTCTCTAATGTGAATGGTATTCTCATAGGACTTCAATAAAGATGCACTGGTGTGGGGCCAGCCAGATAGCTCAGTGGACTAAAGCACCTCCTTAGGCAGAACACAGGGGCAGGGGTTCGATCCTTGGCGTGCAGTGCCAGCCCCGCCTCTGGGGCACACTGAGATGAAGATTGAGACTGGGCATGGTGAAGCGCTCCTGTAATCCCCACACTCGGGAGATTGAAAACAGGAGGAATACTATTAGTCCATCTACATAGTGAGACCCTGTAGACTTTGTAGACCCTATACTAAATACGTAAAAAAAGATGTACTGGTTATAAGCATAGAATATTTGTCCAGATTTGTTTCATATTTTTTGTCGTTTAGAGATTTGTAATATATTGTACATAGTATATAGTATAAAAATACTTTTCCTAATAAAACAAAATTGTAAAAATAGGTTCATTTGTGATAAATTATTCTCAGTCAATAGAGAGTAATTCAAAATGAATTCAGTTTCTATCACCTTACATTGGCTGTCATTTCAATCTGGTAACTTATAAACTGGGGTAGTTTACATAGTGTTGCGACAGTAGAGGATAACAGTCATTTTTGTTCCCCTTACCATCTTATTCTGAGCAGACTTATTAACTTTGCATGTTTTATAAAACTATCAACCTTTGATGCTGCTTCAGTATGCCTACAAGGCAGTATAGAAATATGAATTTGAAATTTAAACTTGATTCTCAATTCTAAGTTGTACCACTTACTAGTTTCAGGACGTTATTTCAGTTTCTTTCTGGCCTCAATACATCTACTATCAAAATAAAAATACTGTTCATTTAATAGAAAAATGTAATAAACCAACATGAGGATGCCTACTACACACTTGGAGCAAGTAAAGGCCATCAGTAATTCTCAATAATCACATCATACGAGTAACTGCAAAGAGAGTGTTTAACTCATTTTCTTGTAAATTATTAGTAAAATGCATTCACACCGTTGCACAAAATATAATTGTTGTGCTGGGTATATATTTTAAAAAATAAGTAGTCTTTTTCTTCTTAAGAGAATTTTATTCTCCATGCAGAATGGCATTATCTGATTTAAGGAAGATAATTACCATATATACATTCTGGAAGTATGCAATATAAAGAGAACGGAATTAGATTGAGGGCCACTATATTTCTCCACTATTTTATTATAATAATGCTCATGAACAGAAATGACCAGATTCTGGGTGCAAATGTTCAATAATTTAGTCAAAATAATTACCTGGCAACCAGTGTGTAAGTAGGAAATTACATCAGAAGCTCCCCTATGTGTCCTTTTATTCTCTAGGCACAGATTTATTTTTGGAATAGCATAGAGAGAAGTTACAGTACTGGGAAAGTTATAGTCCCCAAAAGAAAATGAGTGGTATTTTTCAATGTCTTTGTCACCAGCCGTCCTGTGAGTATTTATCAGTATACTGCCTGAAGGGACAGGATTTCTTAAAATGAAGCAAGACACACCACATGTGCCTGGCCAGAAAATGCTGCTTATTTGTCAGTGGAAGGATTAAGAAAATAAAATGAATTATCTATGTAAGTCTGTCTTAAACCAATGTGCTCAGCACCATGCATACTGACGTGTCCATGCTATTGATGTTAGATTAAGTGGCAAATAAAATATCACAGTGGTCAGAAAAAATAATTTATGAAATAAATAAATTCTTCCTCCAGAACTCGTGACATTTAGAAGTGTTCTTTATTGCACAGTTTGAGATTTCTGCAAAGCCAGTGCTGGATTAAAATGCAAGCCATGTTCTATGACGAACCTTAGCTGCCGCTCCTGTATTTTCATTTGCTATTAGGTTGTAATGTTCTTTAGCTCTAGAAGTGGTTAATGAATGAAAGAATTACAAAGGGTAAAATCAGTTAATTACTAATGTTTTAAATTACAATTCATATTTAAATTGCTATTCTATTTTTGCAATGAAGGAATAGAAAGTATGCATTTTAAAATTCTATAAACCATATAAACATGATGTGGAAATGTAATATAACTTTATTAAAATAATTTTAAATTAATATTGTCAAAATAGATACAAGGAGACAAAATTGAGGAGTTGTTTCTGTATTTTAAATTATTTTAAAATAGGATCATCTTCCAGTTGCTTCAAAAATGTCGTTTATGAAGTCAGTGTATTTAAAAACCACCCCAAACGTCAAATTTTGCATGTAACATGAGACAGTTCAGGTACAGATAAGTATAAAATGAAAAGACATTTCTTCATTTTGCAAGCTGTGTTTTTTTTTCCTGAAGCCATCAATGCTTTGTAAGTACTTTAAAATTCCACTAATGATGTTACTAGACAAACAGCATGAATGTCCGTGTGATCACAAGCCGACCTGTCACACTTTGGATGCTTCACATTTAGGGACATGGAAATCATGGAGATAGAACTGATTTTTTTTTTTAGCATATCCTTTGTGACTTTTCCTTTCCCTACCTCCACTATAGTCAGCATTGACCTGATAGAGATGAGACAGATCAAATGTCCCAAAATCCCCTGCCTCCCACACGTGCCCCTTAATGTGGTCCTGTAAATCCTCTGTAATGGGCAGAGTTCCTTGTTCTTTCCATTAAAAGCATTGCTATGGCTGCTCTGACAAATCACACACATGGTGCTCACTCATTTTTGTGGCAAATCTTCAGCTGGTTTGCAGTTATGAGGTAGAATGAGGGTAGAAAGGAGACAGGAAACCGTAACTAAAAAAGTCTTGAGTTTATCTTTCTTTATAGATGTGATGAAAATACCACATCTTAAATACATTCTTGAGTTGATGCGTGTTTGGCAGGTTTCCAAGATTTGGCTAGGACAACTTATGCTGCTATGGGTGCACGTACATCATTGTGGTGTGGTGTTTTAATTTTTTTTAAAGAAAATACCCAGAAGTGGAATAGCTAGTTTGAATTGGACTCTCACCCTGGATCTTGAAGAATCTCCACATTGATTTCCATGGTGATTGTACCAGTGTACACTCCCACCAACAATGGAGGAAGGTCCCTCTTTCCCTACAACCCCTTCAGGATTTGCAATTGGTTGACTTCTTCATGACAGCTATTCTCTCTGGAGTGATACAGAATGTCAATGTTTTAATTTTCTTTTCTTGAATGACCAATGATGTTAAACTTTTTTTTATATGTGTATTTAACTTCACACATTTATTTGAATTTTATTTTTAATCTGAGAAATGTGTGTACATCCCAGATCCCCATTTTGGGAGTGGGTCTCTGAATTTTAGGGCCTGATTTTTAAAAGTTCTTTATATGTTTTAGGTTGAAGTCTTTGTCTGAGGAAAAGTTGGCTAGATTTTCTCCTAATTTATGAGTTTTCTTTTCACTCTGTTGGTGATTGCTTTTGATGTGCAAAAGCTTTTTAATAAGATGAGATCCCAGTTGTTGATTTTTGAAATATTTCTCATTCAGTTTGGTTTTCTTTATGAAAGTTCTATGTGCTTCACTTGTTCATATGTCAGATTCTTTTCCTATGCTTGGGAACTTTTCTGATTCTATTTCTGCAAGTAGTATTTTTATATCATCTGTGGTGATTCCTGCTTTTTCATGGACACCTATCAATATTATATGTTTTCTTTCTATCATCTTTCATTTGTTCAGTTGGGTTTTTTTGCTGGTTCCTTGTTATTTTTAAGAGATCTCTATTTTAATGACCACCAGTAGAAGCCCTGTCTTCAAGGTCTGAAAGTCTTCAGTTTCATTCAAGCTGTTTTGCCAACTTTCAATAGAATTTTTGATTTCCTTCTTACCTCTTTGAATCTGTTTCACGTTTTCTAATTCTTTTCTATATTGTTCATTCAAGGTTTTCATCATTTTCCTGTGCTTCTCTTTTTTTAAAAAAAAATCTATGTGCTCTTTAGCTATGCTGAACAATTCTTTCATTATGGTTGTCATTTTCTTTTTACCTGAGAGATTATTTCTGATCTGATTTTCTCCATAGCCTCCTGGCACTGTTTATTTACTTTAGTAACCATATTTTTAGATAATTCAAGTGTATGACTTCCAATTTCTTCTTTGTCCATGTCTCTTGGATGTGTTCTGGGTTGACTGAAGGTCTGAAATTGAATTTTGCTCTCTCTTGATATTTGATATAATTTTTTGTGTTTTATTTTCTGTGATGATTTCTGCGAGTTTTCGTAGGAAGTACCTGTATCACTAATATCAAGGTCTCTTTAGAATAAGTCTGTTTTTCGGGATATCTACTGTGTGTAGGAGATTTTTGGTTTATGTCTGTCCCAAGTTCCTCCCTTCTCAATTAATTGAGAGAGGGATGTTGGTTACTTTTGACTCAGTCTTTTTATGCAGGGCTGTGGTGAAGTTGTTACCCTAGTGTTTCCCAATATTATTATAAAAATGAGAACAACTGATTGCAAAAGATCTGACATCCTAACTACAGTAGTGCAATTAGCAATAATGATAGCATTAAGCACAATTTAGAAATTGACAAACTGTGATCTCTATTGATTTTGTACATTAAGCCATAGGAGAAAATTGTATAGCTATATGTCAGACCCAATCATAAGTAGGGCTTTATGTGCAAAGTCCTTTACCTTGTTAGAGTGGATTAAAACTACAATGTGGAAATTTAAAAGGGATGGTGTGCACTGAAAAGGAAGCAGAAGCAAGGCTGGGAATGAGGATGCTCATGCAAGGTTTGGGTAAGTAGAGAAGGGGTTACAAAAGAAAGAATAAAAGACTTTTTGAAGGGTATCTGAACTTGGTCTTTGGGTTTGGGGATTGGGATTAGATTAAGAAAAAGAAACAAGAAGAAAAAAAGAAAAAATTAAGGATGGAAGAAGAAAATGAAAAAGAAAGCAAGGTAAGATAAAAACAATAATAAAGAAAGATAAAATAAAATTATGTTAAAAACAAGTGGTGTTCCCACCCTCCTGTTCCTTTTCCATCCATCTTTGTCCATGAGAATGACACTGATTCATGCAACTTGTCCCTGTTGGCTCATATTTTGAACTTTTCTTTCCCTTTGGCATTGCCTGTTCTTCATGTGCATCCTAGTTTGGGTCCTATTGTGTGGCTGTCGTCCCCTGGTGACCTGGTTCTGTGGTGTAGGATAACAGGCCAGGCACCTGGGTTCTCCCTGCTGACGTGGCTGCCAAGTTCTGATCACTTCCTATGCCGGATAACTGTCTCTGTAACCCATTTCTTGTTTCAGAAACACTAAGTGAATGATTGAACTTGGAATTTCCACAGTGTAGCCACTCATGATTATTTCTGTAAAAATATTTTGGCTGACTATGACTATTTCTGTAAAAATATTTTGGCTAACATAGTAATATTTTCATCACTATGAGTTACATCCAAATTATGTTAATTAATTATTCCTGGAACCAGAGGCCATTTCACCTGCAGAATCACGAAATCATGACTTTGCCCAATAGTGTGCTTCACTCTTACTATTTTCTGTTACTAAAAAAACACATGTTAGACACATGTTAGAACTTCTCATTCAGTCTTCAAAGTTTCCTATCATGGTAGATCTTTTTTGAAAATCTCTTTTTTTTGTTGATCAATCCCCTGGGATATATTTCATTCTGTCTAGGTTTTCTTTTGATTCTCACTTACCTACTATTCAATCCATTAGTTTAGAATCTGCTTTAATATGTTATATTTATTTTACTATAAAACATACCATTAGTAACTTATTCAAGACTCTCTTTACAGGGTTCACTTTTGTTCACTGTAGCTTCCCCTCTATTTTTTAAACAATTTTATGCATATTTTTCTATAGCTTCTGTCAGATAAGCCTTTTTATTCCTAATTCTTCATGCCTTAGATCTCTGTTGGTTAGCATGCTTCTCTCATACTCGTTTCCAACTATTTAAAAAGGTTTGTAGAAAACTCCATTTTCAGGAGGGTTGTATCTCAGTTCATTTTTCTGTTTCTATAACTGAACACTTGAGACTGAGAGGGCTACAAAGGAAGAAGGTTTACTTTGCCTCACATTTAAGGAGGCTAGGAAGTCCAAGAGCATGGCATTAAAAGTTTTTTTACTATTTCAATTCATAGCAGAAAGCAAAATGGCAAGCTGATGAAGGTATAAGATTGAAGTCAAAAGAAGGAGCAGCCTGTTCTTATAGCTAATCCAGTCCTGTGAGAACTGGATTAATTTCTATTAATGATGCTACAATATCTTAAAGTCTCAGCATTTGCACAATGGCAGTCGAGTTTAAACCTGAGTATTTGAAAGTGTCAACCAAACTTAAACCATGGGAATTGCTTTTTATTCTTCCCATACTTGTATGCATCAATTTGAATATCTCTATTAGGACTTCTGATATTTCATCCATCATAGTTATATCTTATATTGATTTTGCTGTCTTGGGAATGTGACATTTTCAGCATAGGTTATCTTCTATATGTTTTGGAGACGGACAGACTACATGATGTTTAATTTCCTATTAAAGATTGGGTTTTCTGGGCCCAAGTCCCCTAAACAGGCAAATCATCTTCACCTTTTAATTTATTTCATGGTTGCACAGCTATTTGAGTCCCCACCATGAAGGATGTCTCTCATTTTAAATCTGTACTTGACCAAACACAAAATAATATGTTTTCTATGTCACTATTAGCAACATCAGCTGGTTATGCCCTAATCTTTATGTCTTCAAGCAGGAGGTGCCTGAACTTCATTTTATGCTGAATAAGTTTATTCAATAGTGGTATATGGAGCAGGAAGATGGAATGCACAGCAGGGTGGCCAAGTGCTCAGCATCTATGCTAAGATGTACTTCCATCTGGCATGGTTTAATCATAAGGTACAAATCAGGAGTGGGCTATGATATGAGAGGCTGGAAATATAAAACAGAATTTTCATAGCACATTAAAGATTATGCTCTTTTTTATATGAGTTAGCTAGGCACAGACAGGATAATTCTAGCAGCTAGCAGAAAAGATTTTATAGGAGAAATGAAACAGGAACAAGCAAAGCCATATATGTGCAATACTGATTAATTTAACATAAATCAGATCACATTGTTCATGTGTTCAAAGTCATCCAGCAGCACTGATTTTCATTCCTATGAAAACACAAAAGCTTTATAATGATCTACAGAGTGCTCCATGAGGTTAACTTTTCAATTCATCTTCTATCAGTTTTTCACTTCATTGTCTCAATCCAGCGACACCAACCACCTAGTACATTCGGCATCACATATATTCCCTTCTTAAGATCCTTACACTGTCTCTTCCTAGGCCTAGCCAATTGTTTCCTCTGTGGATATGTTCTTTCTTTTGACATCTGCATGATTAATTTCCACTCTCAATTTTGTTCAAATTTTTTTTATGTATTTAGGACAGGGTCAACAGGGTCTCACTATGTAGATCGGACTCATAGTGATTCTCCTGTTTTCAGCCTCCCAAGCACTGGGATTACAGGTGCACACCACCACACCCAGCTGTCTCAGCATTCCCTGGGGGGTGGGGTCTGTAAGGCACACTGGGGAATCGAACTCTGGCCACTGTGCTCTGCCTAAGCAGGTGCTTTACTCTGCTGAGCTGTCTGGCTGGCTCTCAAGTGTTATTTTGAATGACACTACAATAAACATATTGTTAAAGATTGTAGTTGCCACTTACTCTGAATCTCTATATGACTAATATTAATTTCTTCTTCTTTTCTATTCTCCAAATCACTCATCACTGTTTAACAGACTGTGCAGTTTACACATTTTTCATATTTACTGTTGATCTGCTACTCTTTCCCATAACGTAAGCTTCATGAGAGCAAGTAGGGTTGTTTTATTTATAGCTGTATTACAACTTGTAGGGGCCCAGTTTATGGTAACTTTCAGTAAGTATTTTGAAAATGATGTGATATAGAAAATGGCTGAGTCTACTGATGGACTTTGTGGTATCAGCAGGTATCACAGGGACCTCTTTTGGTGGCTGTTCTGTCACATAATCAGGTAACTGCACTACTTTCACCGAATACTGAGTTCAAGTATGATTACTAATTGAATAGGAAACCATGATCTTAGAATACCAATGTACATTTTCAAACTCAATTATCTCCATAAATGTAAGGGCCTTATACTTTTAGAATTCCTCTTTAGCTAAATAGTGAATAAATTTGCTTCAGCACTATGTATAATGGGCTTTATTGGCAAAGTCATTCTTCTCCAGGAATTTAAAATTGGTATCAGTTTGTATTCATGTGTAAATCACCTCTTAACAAGATATGATCTTCACTAATCTTCTTTAACATCTTTCTCCAGACTATCCTATCAAAGGATGCAATATTTTAGCAAATATGCTTCAGTTTTTCTAAGTTCCTAGTCCGCAGTAGACCTTAAGTGCCTTGACTCAAGGATTCTGTATGTTCCCTTCCTTCTGCTTTATCTGTCTGTGACTCCTTCCCCTTTTCCTTTACCAGGCTTGCCTGTACTCATACTCTTGATTTCAGTTTCATGAGACTCTTTTCAAACAAAGGATTCCCTATGGCTCTGGCATTTTTAAAAAATGTATTTGGTACAGGGTCTCACTACGCAAATCAGATTCTTAGTGATCCTTCTGTTTTCTGCCTCCCGCCCCAACACAGAGATTATAGGTGTGCACCACCATGCCTGGTCTCAGTGGCAGGCCCAGTACACCCAGGGCCAGGGCCAGTGTGGCATGTGGTGCCAGGGATCAAACCCCAGTCCCTGAGCTCACCTAAGCAGGTGCTTAGTCTGCTGAGGTATCTCCCCTTCCCTCTCTGGCATGTTCTTATAATCCTGCATTTGAACTTGTATCATTTCATTTGGTGAATTTTCTCTACTAAGTCACAAACTCTTTTTTTTTTTATATTATATTTTTTATATATATAAGAAGAAAGTTTTTATTTAGCAGCCACACATGACTCAGAATCTTAACACATGAAGAAACATACATGCAAAGTGACAATGAGAAAGTTTAAAGTTACAATTAACCACCAGCTATATTTTGTCAGTGAACACTCAAGAGTTTTCTAAGTTATGCTGTAAATCATGTCATTTCTTGTTTCCAAAACCCTGTACCCCTTCTGTGGAAAATTCACGCTTCCACAATGAAATGACAAACTCTTAAGAACAGAGGATATAATATTCTTATTTATTGATATGCACTATTTAATAAAGCATCTCGACACATAGATGACTGATACTTTGTATGAACTGAGCTGTGGCTCCCAAAATTAATATTTTGAATCCTTAACTGCAAATGTGGTGGTATTCGGAGATAAAGCTTGTTTTATAGTTAAATTTAGTTGAGGTCCCTAGGATGGAGACTTCATGAATAATCTAATGTCCTTATGAGTAGATAAAAATGACTCTGTCTCTGTCTTTCTGTCTCTGTCTCTCTCTCTGTGTCTGTCTGTCTGTCTGTCTGTCTCTCTCTCTTTTTCTCTCTCTCTCTCTGAGTCATAGGAAAACAGAGCAAAACATTGGCAGTGTGCAAGGCATGATGATATCATTTGTCAGAATACTACCACGCTGGCAACCTGTTCTCAGAATTATTCCAATTTGTGCTGTTTAACCCATTCAGTGCACAAAATTTTGTTCCAGTAGCTCAAACTATCTAGGGCATATGTTAATTTCATTGAATTAATGAATTAATTCAATAAATGAGTTATTATTAGTATTATTTTCTAGGTAATGTTGGTGTCTTAGTTGGCTTTATAACTTGGAATTTATAGATGGTATGCACATATTCTCACTTTTTTACATGGATCTTTTATTAAATGTTATAATGGGCGGCCGGGGAGATGGCTCAGTAGAATAAGTGCTTCCATGGCAAGTGCAAGAGTCTGAGTTCAATCCCCAGTTCTGAAAAAAATATTTATAATGGGCACAATATCTAGGTCTCTACTTTCATGACATTTTTGGTCCTGTATTAGGGACATGTTTTCAAAGCTTGATTTAGGAAAAACTAGTACCTGACTCTAGAATAAGTGCATTATCAAACTCAAGTTATTTGCCAATATAAAACTAATTTTACAATTAATATTTTGATGTTTTAAACAATACAAAATAGTAACAAAAACTGTTAGAAGTGTTACAAAATTTCACTAAACAAAGTGATAGGAATTCAACAGTGGTTGTGGTTGCTGTATTGCATATTATCTTCAAATATTTGTTTAGGTTATCAGATATAAAGTGAAAAATTGGTTTCATTTATTTATTTGCTTATTTTTGTGTTTTAGGGAAGGGTCCACAGGGTGTTCAGGGTCTCACTACTAGATCAGACTCATAG
>NDGN011558170.1:12146-39317 GCA_002564285.1 Tympanoctomys barrerae | reverse complement strand
AAAAAAAAAAAAAAAAAAAAAGATCAGTTGAAAAGCATGTATTTTCAGGAGAAAACAATCTACATGTCCTCACATTATTAAGAGAGTATTTTAAATAGTTGGTATCAGCACTCGCTTTATGATGAATTCCATTTCACAGATAAGTCCTAATGAGCTAGGAAAGAATTCATCCAGCCAAGATATTTAAAGTAGGGAAAGGCAGTCAGGGAGCAGTCAGTGGTAGGCAATATGTTAACACACACAAGGCTCTTCGTTCCACCCCCAATGTCTAAATTGGTTGTTCTTACATAGTTAATGAATTTATACATACTATTAGAAAATAATAAAATGTGGCATTTAATAAAATTGGACACATTCTAATTCAAGCAGATGTAATTTGTAAGTCATATTGAAATTTACATACATTCCAGAATTAAAATTGCTTTTAAAAAGCCAATTGAATAAACAGTTACAATTTTATGCTCCTAAAGGCACACTGATATATGTTATTGCTTCACTTGTATAATCACAATTTCTTAACTCACTGTTGAAATTTTTTAGAGGACAGACGTTGTGATATGGAATGCTCATAATGAAGTACCCAAATCAGAGTTTTGTTTTCATTTATATGGCTGTGAAGAAGGGTCCAATTTTAATCAGTTCTGAGTTCCAAATGTGGCTCATTCCAGGAAAAAGGGAGCCAGAGAATTTCGAGTTCTGCTGCACATTCAAAGCTAGTTGTTTAGTGATAAACACACTTTAGTCTTTGGGAAAGGAGAGACACTTTCTATCATCCCAAGGGATGATTAAGTGAGTAAGGTTGTTGACATTTTAACATTAAAATTAAAATGATAAAGTTTCTTTTACTTGGAGAGGACATTTATTCATATAAATGTGGCTGGCTATACAGAGAAATGGAATGAAATGTGAGTCCATAGAACTCCTGGCTCTTTTTACATGGAAACAATTCCAATTTTAGTGTCACCAAAATACTCAGGTGTCTTGCAATAATCCCTGAATTTTATGATCCTTATTCATTAGGTGACACTATTAAAACACATCTAACAAATGAAATGAAAAAGATACATTTATTTTACTTGTAGAGCCACAGCAGTTATCTTGTAAGTGAGAACGAGGAGAGTTTTAGTGATAATATGTCTTTGTATGTGAGGGTAGACATGAATTAATGTATTAATAGACTGGTTCATTTGCTTCATTATTTTTCTGTCTTACATCTTACACTTGCTTGTTCCTCAGGACACAGTTACCATAACCACTGAAGCAGTAAGTGGAGATAAGTGTGTAAGCAGAAACAGAACCCCCCTCCCCCGCCTCCTAACCCTTTGAAAGCTGTGAAATTAGAAACGTTTCCTTAGCCTAGAAATTTGTAAGGCTCATTCATAAGTCTTTTAAGTAGGGCAAATATATTGTTTCTCAAAAAACAGAAATGGCAGACACAGTCTGTGGCGGGACTACTTGCTGGAAGCAGTAAAAAAGTTTTATGTATTTAGAGCATAGGTAGAAAACTCAGGTCCAAACTAATCCATAAATTTACTAAGAATGGCAAAGGGACATGGACAGGAGCAAAATTATATAGCAATTCCTCGCTATATTCATTTTCATGAATTTTAAATATATAAAATACAAAGTGGTTTTGTTTTGTCTTCAGTGGTAGGGATGGACCTCAGGGGCCCATGCATATTAGCTCAACACTTTACCACTGAGCTCCATCTCCACCCCATTCCTGTGAATTTTAATTTGATACATTTCATTTCATTGCCTATGCTAGCCTCAAAAATGGAAAATCCTGCCTCAGTCTCTCAAGTGGCTGAAATTACATGAACGACCATCACATCTGCCTAAAAGAAAACTCTAATAAAATAGTGCAATAACAATCAAGGCAATGTAAGAGTTATGATTTGTCTTTATAATTCCACTAAAAGAAATAAATATGTTCTAAAAGTCAAAGGAAAAAAAATAGAAAAAAATAGCTAGGCTTTGTGGTAAACCTGTAATTCCAGCACACTCGGAGGCTGAGGTAGGAAGACGGAAAGTTCAAGACCAGCTGGGCAACTCTGTGGTTTATCTAGATCTTGTCTCAAAGCTTAAAACAAAGCTACTTATGCAGCTTAGTGCAAAGCTCTGGACTTAATCTCTAGCACCACCACCAAAAAAAGTATGAGATAAAATTATAACTCTTTAAATAAAATTGTATGACCTTTATTAATCAATTTAATTATTTTTAACCATGTATATATGAGATTTAATAAGTAATTAATATGTTACATGGAATGATATAATACATATAATATCATCAGAAATGTAATTTATAATTTACTTGATATTAGTTTAATAAATATTGAAATTTTCATGACTTTTAAAAAATAACTCCTGCTAGGAACCTGAAGGTTCTGAGTATTTTTAGTTAATCTGAATCTGGGTAAAATAAGATTGAAATAAATGAATGCAATAGAGGAGCTTTCCATAAAGTGGGTTCAAATCAGAAGGAGAAAGGCAGTTTCATCTCAAGGCAACACAGAAATGGTTTTTAAAAAAAAACCCTTAGGCTGATTTTTGATCAGAATCTTTGATGAGAATTTTGTCACCTGAAAGAGTAAACACATCACAACAAAAAGGACCTAACCTAGTATAGATTGGTGAGTCTGACATCCCCAAGAATAACTGAGGGCCCCCTTGGGGAACGGCTCTGCAACCCAAGAATCATGTGTGCACTAGCTCCTCCTCTTCAGTTTGTGGGTCGTGGTGTTGGTTACTACTTGAAATTTCCAGTACCTTTGCAGTTGCCCAAAATAGAAAGTGGTGCCCCAGCCCAATGTGGACTCTCAAAGGTGTGTTCAGATGTGTACAAGTCTTTTAAAAAGAGGCCAAGTGGATAGATCTTAATCAGTAACATGAACACAGAGTTCGTGTTACAGAATGTAGAGCCTCAGCCATCTGCAGGTCTAGAGTGACACAAGTGATGGGCACCATTCACCAAGGTCTTTCCAGTTCCTCCTTTTCTTACCCAACACTACACAAGCAAGTCCGAGGACAACCTGAAGTTAGTTCTCTTTATCTGCCTTGGCAGGGAGGATTCATCACAGGGTACAAGTGCAAAATTTAACAAACAACTATTATGGTTAGTAGAATGTTATAAAGTGAATTTGGCTGCAAATTTAGCCTCTTTTCGACACTTTGACCTAACAAAACATGTATTAGAATTATCTCTCAGAATTATCTCATTCCTTGAGTTCTTTCTCAAATTATCATACATGATGTTATTCCCCTTTCATACTTGATTATCAGACAATTTTCCTTCTCTGGTGTGTCTGGGTATGCCTCAGCTAAAACATAGGCCTAATTTTTAACAACATGCTAAATTTCATCTTTCTCTTTAAGAAACAGTCTATTAATTTTGTTCCCAGCTAAATCCATTCTCACTAAAACTATTGCAATTCTCATCTTCTCTATTGGGTGCCTATTTTCTCTGGATAAAAACCTTCTTTTGTTGCTTCGTTGAAACTATCACCTGATACTTAAATGAGACTACTATTGTGAGCAGCATGTTCATCAGGATTTGAATAGGAGGTCTCTGTTAGGCAGGGAGGAAGCAAGAGAAAGTGACAGTTGGCATGGAAACAGGCCTGCTGCTCATGGTACAGACTGACAGACAGACCCTATTGGAATTCTCATCTCATCTTAGAACAGAAATTTGCTGTTGGTGCAATTTATGACCTTTCACCCTACAAGAACAATGTTTCTCATATCTTTCTCCTACTGATAACTGTCCTATAAAATCGTTTTTCCACTGGGGATGTAGCTTCGTGGCACAGCACCTGCCTGGCAAGCCCAAGGTCCTGAGTTCAATTAAGTCATGACTATCTTTCTACAAAGAAAGAAAATGTAGGTGCTATATAGAAATAAGCTCATTTAAAGGTGCTACTTGTACTCCCTCGGCTATTGTCAGGTAAGTGCTTAGTACACTGAGCTATCAGCGGGACTTTCCCTTAGCTATTATAATGATTAAAGTGACAATCTTCTGAGATTTATAATTTGTCTCTCCTCCCCAAATAATTTTGTGAGGAAATATTATCTTTTATTTACTCTTCACTTAAAATCTATTCTCTAGTATATCAGCTCATTTTGTCAGCAGTATCCCTTGGCTTTTTCCATTTGTCATGTCTTGTATTTGTTATTATTGCTTTAGTTTTCTATCCAGTGTATCTGTTTTCTTGGTTATATATTCATTGATGATATATTCAGTACAGTCTAGCAAACAGATCTGTACTAGGAATTGGTTATATTTACGTTTATAAAGGATGTTCTGTTTTCAAGGAGTCCATGGTTTATTGTAAACAACTTCAATGAAGCACATTGAATGCTTCTTCTCCAACAGGCACTTGGCTGTAATTAATTCCCACCAAGGTCTCATTTAATCCTCTCACAAAGCTCCCTCTGGTAGATGTGATTGTCTGTGTTTTATTGATAAGGAAATCAAGGCTCCATGAGATTAAGCAACTTTCCCCAAGTGACTTG
Source organism: Tympanoctomys barrerae (assembly GCA_002564285.1). Lineage (NCBI taxonomy): Eukaryota > Metazoa > Chordata > Mammalia > Rodentia > Octodontidae > Tympanoctomys > Tympanoctomys barrerae. Next base: position 34,802 of record NDGN011558170.1, on the reverse strand, counting down.
CTTTGCCTTCTGGGAAACTAAGCCTGGAGGAAAGCCTTGCCTGATTCCAAGGCCTGCAGTCTTCCTTCCAGTCTACCAATCATGCTAACTCATGGGCATTTGCACTGCAGCTGTTATCGACATATGTGTATTGATCTGCAGCAAGATGCATCAGATTATAGATGCATTCCACCTACCTGCTAAGGAAATGATAGAATCTTACACGGTCTTACAAAGTCAATTTGTTCTTCCAAGTTCCTGCTTTTAAGGTCAATACCTTTTCTGTTCAGTTTTCAGTTTACCAAATGAGGTGGTAGAAATGCCTTGGCTATAAAAAACATTATTATGTCAACTACAGGACCAAATTATTAGGACCGATGGAAATTTTCTTATCCTAGTTGTTCTAAAATTGCATGAATCCTCATTTAAAATGAAAATTAGAAAGCAGAAACATAAAATTCTGAATTTGTACTATCAGCATATAAAATAACATGTAGTTTTAATGATTACTGCACCAGCAAATACTTTTTTCTGTATATTTTTTTTAAATTGGTATCTAGGTTTACCATATGCCAGATATGCCATCCCATACATTATACTCTTCAATCATGTTTTAAAATTTGTTTTATTCTAAGGGAATTAGCTATATCTGCCCACTGTGTGCCAGGCATTGCCTAAGAGCTTTGCATATATTATTTAATCTTCAAAATGATCATGAGCAAGATACTGCTATGGTCCTTAACTTATCTATAAGAGACCTGGATCATAAAGAGATTAGAGTAGCCTCACAAATTGAAAGTTGTTATTACCAGACTTAATAGTGACAGACACTTTAAATGCAAATATGACAAATAAGATAAAAAGAAAATAGGTGTAACTGTCATTATATGCATAGATTTATATTCTTTTCTTCAGTTTATGACACTTAATCAGAAACCATAAAATAAGAATACCTAGAATAATTTCCATGTTGTTTGTGTACGTCTATTTAGTTCTTGAAAACTCCTGGCTTTCTAATCCAATATATATTTTTTCAATTATGACACAATATTTATGATTTCAAGAAAATCATAAGAAGACATCTTAGGAGGTTTTTAAAAAATATTCAAAACTAATAATTACCAGCCCTGAATAATCTTTCAAAATTGTCCTTTTCTGTAATAGGGACACATCCCATCATTCAATTTAGATTTCAAAGCTACAGCGAATGACTCTGCTCAAAGTTTTTCTGAACAATGATCTGGCAGTGTACACTGAGAACAGGATAAACACTGGGTTCCTGTTCTGTATTTCCTGAAGATTATTGCTATGAGCTAGCTTCTCTTCATGTCACTGATCAACAAATGTTAGTTTTAGAAAAATCCCTATTGTACTATATTAGGAACCAAATAATATTCAAATAGTGCCCCTCGTAAGGCTTTAGGCATATTGGCTTTATATTCACAGCAATTTCTCCTCTGAGAGGAAATGATCATGGGTCTGAATCTCACACAGTACCTGAGTGTTAGTGTCCAGCAGTACTCTCAAGCATTTTGAGACTGTTTTCTAGACACTATCTTTATGGCAAGCCTCGTTGCTTATTGCTGTCAGCCAGTACAATGGAATAAAATCATTCTTAGATTTTGTTAGGCATTTATAGCCTAAGGTAACAGATGGCCAGAATTCAGCCATTTCACAAAATGAAAGTTTAGATTTGCCTCAAATAAGATGTCCAAGGGCAGACACCCCAGGACATGCTCACTTGTCCCTTTGTGTTGGCCTTCAGGATAAGATCTCATTTTAGCCCCAAAAGCCTTCTTCCTGGGAGATTTTGTGTTTTGTCAGTGTATATGTGGTGCTTCTGATAGGATATCATATCTGGAGCTTACCAGCCAGAACAAACTTCAGGAAGATATGCCAAGGGAAGTTTTTAAACTAATCACCAGGATACTTTAGTGAGGAAGTAAAGTGGAAAATGGATCGCCAGTGTCTGACAAAATTGTTGTATAGTTTATTTATTTTGAAGTGCAATGAGGACATCGTGTTAAGCAAAATAAGCCAGACATAGAAAGATAAGTACTGCTTTCTCTCATATGTGCAATCTTTAAAAAAAGAAAAAAGATAAATAGAAGAGAACAGGAGAGACACTATTATAGGCAAAAAGAAGAGGACTAGAAGAAGACCTGTAGGAAATGTCACTGTGGTACATGAGATCCATTGACTTGTACAATTAATATACACTAATAATTATAACTTTTAAAATATCTAATAAGGGTAGAGTACTGACTTGATTGTACAATAGAAAGTGTCAGAGAAAGGCTTCAGGCAAAGTTGATCCTCAAAGCAAAGGTAGCTGAGAAAGAAGATCACTGGGCAGAAGGCAAAAGTGTGGGTGTCTACTCCCATTCGGGCTGACCTCCTCCCTCCTGCTGCCCCCGGAAGCCAGTTCACTTCTACCTCAGCCCCAAGTATCTGAACAAATTCTGCCCAACCATCCCTTCTTGGTAAAATTAAGGTATCGTTACTCAATTCTCAGCATATCACTCACTCCCATTCTTCCTTATTTCCGATGCTTCCTTTTGTGATAAAATTATTGTTCCTATTTGTATATAGGAGGTTGATTTGGCTAGTTTAAGGATTCTCTCCCTAACTTTTATGCACCGTGGTGCACATGAAAGTGACCATATTTATAGGCACACTGAGATAAATCAGGAGGTAGCTAATAGCAAAAGGGACTGGTCCAGGGTTCCAGAACCTTGGCCTCCTCTGTCTACTCAGAACTGAGGAAAGCAATACAATAGCTTCTCCTGTCACCCACGTCACAGCACACCATCAGGCCACAAAAGCAAGGGGGGAGATCTGGACTGGAGGACAGGAAGTATGGAGATTATTTATCTCTCCAGTTTCTGAAGACTCCCAGTTGCATGTATTTAGAAGAAGATATTTTTATTATGAATCTCTAGTTCCAATTTGTGAATGCTCATCAGCTATTCATGGATCTTTATTCATCCTCCATACTGTGACTTTTAAGGACATTTTCTTAAGATTTTTCTTTATTGATGTGTGTGTGTGATGAGTGTATGTGTGTGTGTCTATCCTAGTCTTCATAGACTCAATCTCAGTTTCTTCTATGCTCTTAATACCAATCAATACAAAAGACTTGCATGATCTCAAAAGGCTCAGGGATTTTCCCCCACAAGCGAGCAGTTCTGCAATGGATGCCAATGGGAGTCCTCCAGTTCAGTTCAGTTCTGTGACTATCAGGAGAGTCAGATCTCATAGGGTGTGGGTGTAGGCTTCAAGACTGCCTCTTACTTCAGATGCCAAATGTACACTTCATGTTGTTTTACCCATGCTTGATCACCACGCTATAAATTATACTTCCCACAGCTCTCTCTTTGAATTTGGTTAATTTACTAGAGTGTTTCACAGGATGTAAGAAAACACATTTGACAGCACAGTGATACTTCTGTTCATAAGCTTAATTTGTTCTATAGTTTTGGAGAAGATGGTTGTGTTTGTGCTTAGGTGGGAAAGATAGTCCTGGTCATGCTAGTCACCCAATTGAGAGTTTGAAAACAAAACCAAAGTTTTGCCAAATGTCTCTTTGTGAACTAAATTGCTTGGTTCATGAACTAAATTCATGGACCAAGCTACCACTGTATATTGTAAGGAAGGTCATAAAGTGCACATCTGAGGAGATTCACAGGGCAAAGCATAGGCGAAGGCCCTGCCCCTCGCTCCAGGAGCATCCAAGTGTTCAGCTGTCTGAAAGCGCTCTGAACTCTGTCCTTTTGAATTTTGATAAAGGATTCATTACTGGGCATAATTGATTAAATCATTAGTCATTAGTAATTAGATTAGGCTTCAGCTCCTCTCACCTTCCTGGGGATTAGGAAGTGAGGCTAAAAGTCCCAAACCTCTAATCTTGCCTTGGCTTTTCCATTAGGCAGCCCCCTTCTATAACTATCTAGGGGCAACCAGTCATCAGCCAACTCGAAAGCATACAAAAAGATATTATTGCTACAGAGATCTAAGGATTTAGGCATTCTATGGCAGGAAATAAGAATCAAGAGAAAGCATATATTTCATGATATAATACCTTACAAGATTATCTTTTGAGTCATATCATAGTAATTATGAAAATCTGGCATATAACAATGGGTTAATTTGTTCATTTCTTGAGTGATTAAGAAAAGATGTTTAATCCTGTTTGTGATTTTTTATGCATCTTCAAGTTTTGTGAGCATGTGCATAAATAGTGAAGCTTAAAATATTGCTGGGCTATGGCAAGCATTCCTCGGCCTAATGCTAGATAAATACAGAGTCCCTAGTAAGTCAGTGCAGAAAGATCTGACCCCATGCCCCTCCGCATTGGGCTACTGCTAGGTAGCACTGACCACACAAAACCATCCTTTTTTCTCCTGTTGACATTACTTATCCCTTTCCAAGAAAACATGAGAGCAAATCTCCAGGTGTCTCAATCAGTGACCAGCAGCTTATCTTACATTTATGAGGAATTCACAGTGGAGACCCAAGGAAGGGTTTTGCACCACAGGCATGATGGTGACTCCACTAGCTGGCTTTGTTGATGTGGCATTTCACGCATGCCTGACTGCTCATAAATCATCTTATGAATAGCAGCAGGTATGGCTTGCAGAAGACCAAGTGGTGTAACCATTTAGCAGCAGACAGAACAACATACAATTCTTTCAACAATTCTAATTAGAAGAAATATTTATTAGGAACCTCACCCGAGGAATTAATACACCCAAGTAGAGCATCAAGTGGCTCTCAAAAAGCTTGGGAGATATATGTGCCCAGGTGACTTGATTTAATTCAAATATTTTAGCAGGTAAATGCAAATTATTAACAGAATTTATTATGCCCTGAGGGGAAAACTTGCAGCACCTGACTGTTCAGACAGCTTGTAAGACAAATATGTAGCTACAAAGCAATATATCAGAGAAGCATCTTAGGTATGATAGCCGCTTAATTAAAGCAGTCTTTTGCTTTTCTCATGATACATTTTATTTCACAAGTTCTGATAAATATGTAATAATAAAAGTACTTGTGTGTTGCTTAATGCTGTATACAGAATTTCTTTAATCATTTATTTGTTCAACAAGTCCATCTGGAGCACTGACTCTGTGCCAGACACAAGAACAGCACCTGTGTGGGGTAGGCGGCTGCTGAGGGGAGAGCAACCACTCACAGAAATGCATCTGAGTTTGAGCTAGGAGGGAACAAAGAATATGATTCTTTAAGAGTTAAAAACCAGAAAACTTGACCTAGATGGGTGGGCCCGGGAGGGAGGCCCTTCCTGCGGAAGACCACTTGACTGATGCCTGAGGAATGTGCAGAATTAACTGCTGAGTGGGGAAGGTGGGGGTTGAAATCTGGATTGAAGCCCCTGAATGGGGAAGGTTCTCGCCTAGGAACTGAAAGAAGGCCAGACAATCATGAGAAGTAGAGCTAGAGGAAGGGAGTGCAGATATGGACAGAGGTGCTAGAAAATACCAGGTCTTTCGGAGTCTTAAATAGGACACCATAAATAGGCTTACCTTGACTATGTTCATGTCAAATTTTACAACTGTGGCATATGTTTAATTTCAAATATCATATAAATACCAAGAAAAGCTATATAGAAACAGGTTATATGTAAACATCAGAGATCTTTAAAAATACAGTTACTTACTATGAACAACCAAGGAGTGTAAGTAATTGGATGTGTAACTGGACATCTTCCCAATATTTACACTAGCAGATATAAATTATGGGGTTTGACAAATAAAAGGATAGGTTTTCATGTGATAAGGGTTCATAGTTTGATCCTTCTGCCCACATTCCAAGGCAGTTTGTGTAGAGGGCTTGTGTGACTATATCTAAAATCAGAGCAACCTCTTGAGTTTTAGGGGCCTCTCCAAGCTTTTGCCCATTGCTTGGCCTGCAACAAATTGAGGCTTCCCCAGGAGACTTGTGGATGCTCAGGACATCACGGTGGGACCATCATTCTTTTTCTTGCATATACTTCACTTTGCGAAATATGATAGAAGCAATCAAATGCAAAGAACATGCCGCGTGATGTAGACTTCATATTGTATCATTTTGCGTGCATGACTTCAGCCGTCTGGCTCTTTCTTTGATCAGCATTATTTGGAGTCTACAAACTGAATATGGCTGCCTTTTCAGGACAGCTCTGAAACTCCTGTCAGTGTTTCAGATGGTCTTGCTGCCACTTCCTAAACACTAAGCTATTTGAGCACAAGAATGACACATTGTTCTCCTGGGATATTAGACAATGCTACTCAACTGACATGGGCCACAAAAAGCTTCAAACGTTTATAGTACAATTCACTTTTCAAAGGACTTCAGGGAGAAAAAAATGTACTCGAGAAAACAATATTCATGGGAAAACTACATTCACTTCCTTCCTACTGAGATCCTCTCAAATAATAGGAAATGATGAGGAGTCAATTGAGAATTCTAGTACTCTGGGGGGAAAAAATTTAAACACATTCCAAAACTTACAAAATACATGTATTTGAAAATCTAAAAGTCCTTAGAAATCATCCGGATATATAAAAAATAATTTAACCACCTGTAGAAATCTGAAAATGTGTTCAAATATGTATTTTTTAAACCCTACAAGTATATATAGCATTTATGATATGCCCAACTTTCTATATTCTTCTCCAGTAACAATTTTAAATATCACAACAATCTCTTATAACAGCTCTGGGAGAGTAACCAGCTCATAGTCATGTAACCAGGACTCAAGTCCTGGTACCCTAGCCCCAGACTCTACTTTGAATGCCACATTAAAAGTTTTCTGAAACAATTGACCAAAATGTGAGAAGCAAAGCTACAGACGGTCACCATGTGTGGAGCTGGCTGTTTTTTGCTTAGTTTGGTTTTAATTTTTTTGGTGCTGGCTATTGAACCCAGGGCCTCATGCATGTGAAGCAGGCACTCTGCGGCCGAGCTATGTCTCCAGCCACATAGTGGGAGTTTCAAGTGCACTTCATGCAAGCCCAGATGTTCTGCTGCAGGGAGGATTTTTTTTATAAAGCTCTCAGGACCACACAGCACTCAGGGACCACCTGAAAAAAAAATGGGCTTTTGACAAAATGATGAAATTAGTCAGGCAAACCCTTAAAGATCACTTATTTATGGCAGAACAGACATTGTGACCAGTAACAGAAAGCCTCTCCCCTCCAAAATATGGGTCTTTCTCACCAGGTCTGACAATCAAAAAATTTTTGGATTAATAAGATTCTCTCTTGAAATATAAATACCCCAAGAGAAAGAATCAGTTTCTATGTCTTAGTGTGCACTGTTGTTGTTGTTGTTGTTGTTGTTGTTGTTGTTGTTTTCCAGTGCTGGACATAGAAAAGGTATTTGAGGTGAGTAGTTGCACCACTGCACTGTGCCCTATCTATATTATTTAATTAGACCAATACTTCTCTCAGAGTCTTCTCAGTTCTCACATGTTAAAGACAAGAAAAAGGAAACATACAACTAACATGCCTTTGGATGCTTTCATCCACTTTTTCTTCTCATCTTTATCTGAAAGAGTGTTCCTGTTCTAGCTTCCGAAACCAATCCTGTTATTTACGTTACTGAAGACTCTCCGTTAATGTGGCCACTAGGCCGACTCTTGCTTTATGCCAGAGAACTTGCAAGTAAGCCCTCGTCTTCTTCCTGAGAGCCTGAATCTCTGTCCTGATAACTTATCTAGCATTCTTGTTCCTCTCAGTCCAAGGCTGCACTCTGCTTATGCAGTTTAACTCTGAACTCAAACTGGAAACAGCTAGCACCTCTGTGAGACCTGCAAGGGGACGGGGACAACATGTCTCTGGCCAGATTCCCCCCCCCCCGAAACCCACAGCACTCACTCATTGGCCCTTACTGTGTGTTTTCAGCAGTTCCCACCATCTGCACCTGGTTTATTTTCCCAGATCTTGACAGTTCCCAAGGATCTGCCCTCACCAGGAAGAGTGCCTGGTTCTAGAGCCTTCTCTGCATCTGGTCTGGGGGCCCCACTGCCCAAAGTGTTCTCATTTTTTCCTTGTAAGTTAGATTCACCTGAGGAGCATTTCAGATAAACAGGTTCTTAGGTCTCCTCCAAGTAAATAAAAACCCTTTAGGAGTGGACCCAGGGTATCAGGATTCTTTTGAGATAAATTTTATATCCACCCAAGGATAACTGGCTCTAATCCATATCAATTTCTGTCAAGTTTCAGCGTGCGCACACACAGCCTGGGAATTTTAACAATGTTCACGTGTTGTATCAGTAGGTCTGGATGGTGCCTCAGATTTTACATTTTTAATAAGATCCTGATGATAATAGAAACATTGGTCTATGGCTGACTTTCCTAGTAGCAAATCTGAAGACCAGAAGTTCTCACTTGTGGTTAAGAACCATCTTGGAACTCATTAAAGATGTAAAATAACCGGGCCTTCTCCAGACCTACTGAATTAGGAATTCTGGGCAAGAGACTCAGCAATCTGTGTTCTATAAAACCTTCCCCATGACTGGTGCATGCTACAGCAGCATGGCTATTGCCTTGGGGCTTTGTCCCACAACATACAGTGCAAGCCATATATATAATTTTGAAATTGTCTAGTGACCACATTTTTAAAAGTAAAAGGGCTCAATTACTTAAAAAATTAATCCAATATGTCCAAAATATTGTCAATTAAATATGTAATCAATAGAAACTGAATGGTGCCTTACTTTTTTGTATGGTCTTCAAAATTCAGTGTGTGTTCCATTTACCTAAGATTTCAGTTCTAACTTGCCACATTTTAGGAACTAAATGGCCACAACTAGTCACATATTGGACAGCAATGTCCAGATTTACAAAATGGTAATAACATTAATTTTTATCAAAGGCTTGCTTTGATAAATGTGTCAGACATTACTTGAGCATTTCCCATACATAATTTATGCAAATCCTACCAAAACCCAGTAGATTAGGCTTGTTATTATCATCATTTCATCCAACCATGAACACCTTCCAATGCCCATTTTAATGTTTTCCCAATATAGGAAGCTCATTTCCACATGTTTTTCCCAATTTTTAAAATCAGTTATTCCTAAAAGAAAATTATGAACAAAATCAACACCAATACAATTAGTATGATGTTAAAATATCAATAGGGTACAAAAGTCATAATATTTGGGTAAACAGAAAAGTCAGAGTTTACAATTCTCTAACCTTTTAAAATATACTCAAAGTCCAAGGTGTATTCTCTATGATGTCAAATTTGTTGAAAGATGTAGTGGAAGGGCTGCCTGAGCAGTCAGGATCCTTAAGAAACAATGAAAATGCTGACACGGCATCCAGCAGTGTAGAATCCACCCTATACTGAAGAAGAGAACAGCAGCAAAACCTGCGTGTACAAGGGCAGATTTTGACCTACTATGGCCAATAGATAAAAGCCTTCTGTTGAAAAGTCAAAATAGTCTTGTAGTCCTTTCTTAAACACATCAAATCTATCCTCAATATCTTCTATAACCAGCTATAGTGTCTTTAATGGCAAAGAAAGAATTGGGTTTCGTATGAACATTAGTATCTAATCTTCATAACAGCAATCATGAAACACATCAGAGTATTTTATACTGGGTTCAGACTGGAGAATCTTCTTGCATCTCCTCAGTAGAACAGTCCTTTTTGTTACTTAACCATTCTCTTTGTTGTGGGGAGCAAGGAGTGGATAGGATTCAGTGATTTCATTTACATGGGACAAAGACTTGTAGAAAATTCCTGTTTTCTTAGTAAGAGAACTACTTTTCCTTCTTAGTGACATAGGAGAGGAATGATGAAGAGATGGTGATGCATAGTCCTTTCCTCCGTCTTACTAGAAAGAGATCTCAGTGTTGAACGGTTATGATGGAAACAGTCTCACCATGTGAAAACAGAGGCAAGAAAATGTTACAAATTCCATTTTTAATTTGTTTTGGTTGACTCAGTTTTGCATGAGCCTCTGAAAGTAAGAGAGCCTCTCACTTTGCTCACCAATGTATGCTCAGAATACTTGGCATATTGACGTGCTTGCCACACTAAATAGTTGATGAATGAATGAGTGGAGCATGAATGAATGAATGAATGAATGAATGAATGAATGAATGAACAAATGCAGCTCCTAGAGCTTACCCATTAGTTGTAGAAAAAAAAGTTCAAAGTTTGCCAGTCCGTGTAAGTGATCCAAATGGAATTATTTCTTTATTGGTCCACAGAGATAGAAAAAAGGGATCAGCATCTGTCTGCATCGTGTCACTGAATGGTCTCCAGCCTCTGCCAACAGATAAGAAATGTCAACAGCTTGAATCAGTAGCTTTCAAAATAGCACAGTTGATGAAACTGGAAATTTAGGAGAGTGCTAGAAAGAAACCATTTGTCTTGAGTGTCAAAGAGAGGCTAGCAACAGATAGTCCTACCTGAGAAATAAAAAATGCTGTTTTAAGATAAGTCTTCCTTCTTAATGAGCTGTAACATCTTATTTCCATCAGATCAGGAAACTTAAAATTGTGGCCAGGCATCACTGTTTCTTTAAGATTCCAGCAGTGTGTGTGTGTGTGTGTGTGTGTGTGTGTGTGTGTTTCCAATATTGCTAGCAGTTTTTCACAAAATTTAAATGAATATTGGCACAATGAACCAAGTTGTTGTGGGTTTCCTGGTCTGTGGCGCACACACACACACACACACACACACACACACACACCCCTCCCTGGGTGGGGGGTGGTGATTCAGACAAGTCCGGCTGCTGTTAATGCTGAAAATAGCTCAAATGCTCTCTGGACAGGAGCACCACCCAGCAGCTGAGATTCTTTCCCTCTCTTATTTGCCTTCTCTCTTGCCCTTTTTTCCCTTCAGATACTTGGATTGGACTTAATCTTAAACCTCTGGAGTTCAAGAACTTTTAAAAAGGGCTAAATAAACAATCTCTACATGTAAAAGGCCACTGACTCTTACTTCCTCTGCATAGAGCAACTGGGAATTCAGCTGTCTGTAGGTAAGATTTTTACTCTAACATTATTTGTTTTCTGATGTGTTTATGAGTAATGTTTTAAAGTAACTTATTTATAGTAAAATCAAAGGGAGACTTCCAATGATTCCCAGATAAATACTATATCCCAGGATGGGGCAGTAGCATCTGCACATTTTTGTGGCTGTAATTTAAACTTTGCCTAAAGCTGTCTGCAATATTTGCTGCCACACAGTAGTAGTTGAGTGCTGGGTCACAGCTCTAATTAAACTTGATTGCCACCACTGGGAGAAGACCTTGCAGACATCATAATTTTGTTGTTTAGACTGCTTTTCTATTTTTAACTTTCTAAGGGCATTTTCACAAAAAGAAAAAAATTGCAACCATTTGAATAAAAAACTCTATTAGTAATAGTGGAAAGGCAATGACTTAGCTGTATACCATTATCTTGCCTTCTATCCCTGACTTGCTCACTGCTAATATGCAGTTAGTATAGTTGTTTTCTGAGGGGAACTTTGTTTTTGTATATGTGTAGCATATGTATAGTACAAGTTACGTGACTTAGTTTTGAGGCTATTTTACCAAAGATGAACCTTAGCAAAACTCACTCTTTGATAGGTATAATTGCTGGCAGTTTTCTCCGATATGACACACATCCACAGAGAGAGAAAAAAACTATTTTGACCTCCCCCTCCCCCTGCCTGCACTTGACAATTTGCAAAGTACTTTGATCTGTGGACTTTAACTTCAAACACACCATTTATTTCGATTGTGACTATTTACTATGTTCACTAAAATGTCTTTTTGGCCATTGTTGCTTAATGCTGTTATAACATTTTCTTCAAATAAGTTATTGGTGTTTTGTTTCTTCTCCTTGGTATGTATTAGGTGTTTTTCTATAGGAACTCCCAATTGAAAGAAAAGGGTTTTCAGCCAAAGTTCATTTATTTACTTATTTATTTATTTTTATTTATTTATTTTTTGCAGTACCGGGGATTGAACTCAGAACCCTGTGCTTGCCAGGCAAGTGCTTATTCTACTGAGCTGTCTCCCCGAACCCCAAAGTTCTTTTACTGGATGGGCTTTATAACAACTTAGTGCTCCATCTAGTAGATAACTAAAAGCAAGACCAAGTAACAGCACACAGAGCACCACTCTCTCAACCCCTCACTTGAACAATTGGCTTCTTAAAATCACCATGTGCCTTAGGGCCCAACTGTTTTTTTTTTTTTTTTTTTTCACATAAGCGTTAAGTCTTTGGAGTTTTAAGGTTCTTTTTTCCAAAGAAGTTTATTGGTAGAGTAGACCACATTTCAAAAGAAAACATTCATTTAAAAACATAGTGGTTTTTGAATAACAGAAAAATTTTCAAAAGAAAAATGAAGAAAGAAACAAAAGACAAAGAAAAACAATGAAAAGTCTTTTTAAAAAACTGTGTAGAAAATCCTCAATAGCCAAAGTGTGTCAAAATAGTGGGCCTTCTGTTGTATGGAGGCTAACACCTGTAAAACAAGTGTTTGCCCAAATGAGTGAAGTATAGTACTTATTTGCTGTTTAATCAACTCTCCAATATTCTTATTATTGCAGAGAAAGCTTGTATTTGTATTACTTTATTTCTCTTTTATGTCCTATCCCCAATTCAGGAGTATTTTCAAAATCCTCAGGCAAACACTGAGTTTGACAGTTTCTGGGCAGATTTTCTCTACATGTCCTGTGAGAGATTAGGAATAGAAGGAGCCTATCTTGTCAAGACTCTTCAGTCCCAGACTGCAGCTCCACAGGGCTGACAGCCTGCTCCTGTACCCTGCACCTTGCTAAAAGGGAAGGAAGCAATGGCTCCTGGACCAGACTTCAAAGGGGCGGAGCTGTGGAGCTCCCCCACCTCATTCCTGCTGCTACATTAAAAGCACATGTAATCTGATCTGTGGAATGTGGATTAATACTAGGAAATTCTAGAAATGTCCAATCTAATTTTTATTTCCAAAACCTGTTCATTTAATTGCTGCTTCTCCTCCCCTTCAAATCTATATACTAAGGGGCACACTAATCTTCCCATATCTGTATGGAGTCAATATTTTTAGCCACCCACCCTTAGCCTAGCTATTTTGAGCAAATGGTTCACTGCTTCATCTGGACTCTGCAGGGTCAAGAACATTCTTCCCCTAAGTACTGAGAAAGCTTGGCCCAGATCTGTGAAGCGCAAATGTGTTCCGAAAGGCAGAAAAATTCAACTGCAAAATCAAATGGCACCAGGATGTAATTCATTTGGATGATGGCAAATGACTATCCCATTCCCATTTGTCCTATTTAGTTGCCTGTCCCCCAATTACTCCATTTCATTTTGTCCCCTAATTTTACCTTGAAACTTTGGTTTGTTTGAATGTGAAATTTAAGGTGAAACCTCGCCAAAGCCACTGGGTTTCACACAGGTTCCATGTGAAAGAGGTATTCTACCTAGCCTTGCTCGAAACTTGCCCCATGTTTGCCAAAAGTTTCATGAATGTCAGTGAGCCCGGATTTGAAACATAATCTGAAGCCAGGTGACTTCTGGTGACTTTGAGGCTTTGTTGTATAAGTAGAGAATCTGTCAAACAAGGACATTCCTTATTTCTATGTCTTCTACTGTAATTTCATATGTATACACATTTTTCCTATTTGTTCTATGATATTTTAGAGCCAAGTTTGATTCTAGTATAAATTTTTATAGCTGTGGTATTTAAGCATTGGCAAATAAAAGTCTCCATTTTAAATTCCAACTCACTCTGAACCACATTGGTGTGAACATGTTGGTATAATTCAGCTGAAGGAAGGAAGTCCCAGGAGAGTCCTGGAATGCCTTTCTTTGCTTAAATATACCTCTGTGCTTGTGAGGAACAAACAGTAACATTCTGTCCAGGTCTATCTGCTTGACAGTATGCCTTTTGTTTGCTCTCCAGAGGTGGTGTAAAGTATATTAGTGGAAAAAATAATAAACTTCCAGATATGTTTTTTTCGCCTGCTCAACTGATACACTCCTAGGGAACATTGTAAGCATTGAAAAGCTCAGTATGATTACTTGTAATGAAATGTACCCTGAGGATAAAGGCGTCAGTATAGAGTCTATCTCCCTCAAAAAAGCTTGGTGGCTTAGAGCTGAGGTGTGTGTTAACAGGCAATTGGGACCCTGTTGAGAAGGGGTGTGTGTATGTGTGTATTTTGAGTGAGGGCAGTGAAAGGGGAAAGAAGGAAAGAGTTTATGAGCTTTGTTCAGCAGATCTGTCCCATCAGAAACAAAAATAAACCAAATCCAGGATCTGAAAACATTCCTTTCTTTTGTTGATCATATGAATTTTTGTTGGCTGAACACTGAATTTTTTTGTATTATTTTTCTCGTTAAAGACATCAAGCTTTAAGATTCCAGACATAGTAAATAGCCTCCACTGAAACTGTGAACACTTGGGAAAGCGAAATAATTATAGGTGAACTCGTGTGAGTCAGTCTCAGAAAGATCTTCATGTTTTTATGGAGATTATGAAATGCAAAACTACTCAGGAAACTACAATTTGATTCATCACTTTCTTAGTTAAAAGATTTCTGAAATCATTTGAAGTATGTTTGAAATATTTTCATAAAAATGAATTTGTGACCTCCCTAGAGATTTAGTCAGACTAAATTTAGTTACACAGGTTTATGATAAAGTTAAGTTGCCAACAAATTTCATTGTGAAGGTTTTATTTAATGAAATGTATTTTTACTAAAGAAGCAGTTGTATTTTAACAGATGACTTGAAAGATGGCTTCAGTAGACCATATTTTAGGTAAAACATTTGAAAACTAGCAATAATAAAAGTTGAAGCTCCTATCTCTAGGATGTGGATTTTAACACTGGCTTCGTTATTTCTAGTGTAGCATTTCTCCGTGTATTTGACAGAAAACAAACCAGAGCATCTTACAAATGAGTGCCTACTGAAAGGTGCAGCAATCTGATGTTTTTGAAACATTCATCGCCCATAACTAATAAGCTAAATGAAAAGGCCAATAGAGCAGGCTGGAAACAAACACCAAGGTTTTGCAGGTGAAAATATCTCTCTGAATCATTAAACAATAAAACTTCTTTCATATATGACCTCACTTGACATCTAAGAATGCAAAAATCAGTGACTTTAAAAATTGTATGCATGATTTAATGACAGAAAAAAATTAAGCACCCCAAAATCAAGCCTGAGGATCAGTGGAAAAGATTAGACAATGTAGGCACAACTACAAGCACACTTAACCACTTTATCTTTGACAAAGGAGCCGAACATGTTCACTGAAAGAAAGACAGCCTCTTTAACAAATGGTGCCAGCAAAACTGACTCTCCACATTCCAAAGACTAAAACTAGACCCATGTCTATCACCATGCACTAAACGAAAATCAAAATGGATCAAAGGTTCAAATATTAAAACAGAAATACTAAAGTTAGGAAAGAGAAAATAGGTAGAAATTTTGAAGACATAAATGTAGGCAGAGACTTTATGAACCAAACCCAGACTGCAAGGGAAATAACAGGAAGAATCAACAACTGGCATCTCACCTTATTAAAAAGCTTTGCCAATCAAAAGAAATCACCAACAGAGTGAAAAGACAAACTACAAAGTATGAAAAATTTATAGCTGGTTATCCCACAGGCAAAGGATTTATATCTAGAACATATAAAGAATTATAACAAATCAAATCCCCCCAAATTCATAGACCCAATCTAAAAATGGGCATCTGAGATGAATATACACTTCTAAGAGGAAGAAATACAAATAGCAAATAAATACAAGAAACATTGTTCAGTATCACTGGTCATTTGAGAGATGCATATTAAAACAACATTGAGATTCCATCTCACCTCAGAAAAAAATGGCTACCATAAAAATGTCAACCATAAGCAAATGCTGGTGGGACTGTAAGGAAAAAGGAATCCATCTCCACTGTTGGTGGGAGTCTGAATACTGTGGAAATCAGAATGGAGGCTCACTAAGAAACTAGAATTAGAGGTCCCATTTGACCCAGCTATTCCTCTTCTAGTATCTTCCCAAAAGAATTAAAAACATCATACCACAGTGATATATGTGCATCCATGTTTATAGCAGCACAATTTGTCATAGATAAATCTTGAAAACAACACAAATGTCCATAAACTGAGGAATGGATAAAAAGAGGTGGCCTTGTATATAATCTAATACTACTCAGCCATAAAAAAGGATAAATATGCCACTATAGATAAATGGATGCAACTGGAGACTATACTCATAAGTGAAATAAATCAGACCCACAAGTGTATTGTCTTGCAAGGGTAAGAGACTGAATCAGTAGAGAAAATCCAAAATGTACAATAGATACTGTGAACTGGGAAGAAACTGTTCAAAAGGAAAAAGGAACTAACATGGGGGAAATAAAGAAATGGGGAAAAAATACATTCATATACATGATAGTTAAGATATTTATACAGCTCGTCTCTTAGTTCATTGAAAATAAAGGCTTGTGCTAATGCTGTTGGACAAGATTTCATGCCTATGCCTAGCACTCTGACTATGACAACAACAATACACAATGTATTATTATTAGCCTGTTTTGAAACTCTGTTCTACTATTATGTTTTTCTCTTTGAAATAAAAAAATGCAGTCCATATAACATATATTATTCAAGGATGTATTACTATGACCTAAATTTATGAATAAAGTACTTTTGTTTTTTGACAAAATTAGTATCAGTATTAGCAGAACATGACATGAAACAGATCCTGATAGATCAAAGAGGATTGTTACCTGGCATAGATAAAATAATCATCATTAGAAAAGTCACTAAATTTTTATCTGTTTAGATCTTGTGCTTTCCATGAAATAAGAAGCAGTACTTGACATAATGCTTTAATAATTACACTGAAAAAACACCACAACAATCTACAGCTTCTCTGGCTTCTCTAAGATGGCCTCACAAACAGATATGCACATTTCATGTGGATGAGAATGCAGAAACTATCCTAGGGGTAAGTCAGATCTCACTGCCCCTCTCTTTCCTGAGGTTTATCCAAAGGGACCATGGGACGAGTCCTTAATGACCTTCTACATTAGAGGACAGGGCTGCATGTTCTATAACCACTGGGACACGTGGCCCACTTGAGTCAACTCTACAGTTAGAACAGAGGAAGGAATAGACTTGCCAGACTTATCTGAGTTTCTATGTCCAAATATATTTATTTATTTATTTATATTTATATTTATTTATATATATTCCCCCCCCATAGGACCTTCCCTCATTTTAGAGGGTGGAGCAGGTACTAGACAACTAGACAGCTAGTTGTCTGTACTTCAAGAATCACACATATTACAGAGCTAGTCCATGCCCCCAAGTTAAGAAAATATTTGCTTTTGATTGTAGAAAAGTTGTATTTAATAACTATTAAATAATTCACACCATACTACAAATAAACTAAACAGTAAGGTAGGCTTTCATGTCAAAATGAGATATCCACTTCAAATTTTTAATCAAACTTTATTTTACAATTTTTAATTTACAGAGAAGATGGGAAGATAAGACAAAAGCTGCCAACTGCTCCTTGCCACATTTCTTTTATTACTAACATTACCATGAGCTTAGTATCTTTATTATAATGAATTAAATTAACTGATATTGATACATTATTGTAACTAAAGTCTCCACTCCTACTTTCTCCATACTTCCTTAGTTTTTTACCTGACGTCCAGCTTATTTTCCAGCATCCTATCTGGAATGTGGTATCTAGTATGTTTATCCATCATGTTTCCTTAGCCTTTTGCTAGTTTTGAATGTTCTCTTTACTTGTTTTTTATGGCCTTGACAGTATTAGGGAGTACTGGATGGATATGTTGTAAAAATATTCTTCAACTGAGATTTATCAGACGTTTTCCTCATGAGTAGACTTAGGTTATGAATTTGGAGGTGAAGAGCACAGAGACAAAGTGCCATTCTCATCATACCACTCCAAGCATACGTAGTGTCAAGATAACAGTTTACTGTTGATGGTACCTTTGATCACCTGGTTGACGTAGCATTTGTCCAGTTTTTCTACTATAAAAATGATCTCCCCCACCCTTTCCAAAGTGTGCAGCACTCATTGGGAGGAAACAGCTTCACATAACCTACACTTAACGAGCAGGGAGTTATGCTCCTCTTCTTTTAGGGCAGAATAGCTGCATAAGTTGTTGGACATTCTTCTGCAAGAGAGATTTATCTGGTTTCCATTTGCGTAAACTTAATCATTTATGCATATCATAATGAATATTTTGTATTTTGGATTATTATCGAAAAATGTACTACTCATTTTCTTGTTCTAATTGTTCCAGATCCAGCCATGGATAGCTATTTCTGTTGATTCTGAAATCCCTTTAAAATACTTTCATCATTTGGGGATTTTTTTTTTTTTTTGGTCTGCCCGGGATTACTTTGTCTATTTCCTACCCTGATCCTAAAGTCAGCTATTTCTTCAAGGAGGTCTAACTACTCTGATTGAAGAATGATATTAATAACAAAGAATAGAGCATTGCTTTCAACTTTCCAACAACAATTTTCCAAATTACAGTTTTTTTTTAATTTTCTATACTTCTTTGAAAGAAAAATTTAAATAATGAGGGGCAAGAATGGCCAAAACAAGGCATGACTATGCTAATGGTATAAAAAAAACTAGTTATGACTAGAATGGGTGGAATAGTGGTGGAACAACTTTGACTGATGTTCAGTAAAAACAAATGAGTAAAATGTGGGAACAACAACAACTGAGGACTGGCCAAATAGCTCAGCAGATCAAAGCACCTGCAAGCAGGTGCAGGGGAGTGGGGCCTGCTGTGCCAGCCCCACCCCCGGGCACACTAAGACAGCAATTGAGACTGGGCGTGGTGGTGCGCACCCATAATCCTAGCTCTTAGGAGGCTGTAAATAGGCGGATTACTATGAGTCTGATCTAGTAGTGAGACCCTGAACACCCTGTAGGCCCTTGCCTAAAATACAAAAAAAAACAAAACAAAACAAAAAAAAAAACCCTGAGTGACTCGAAACAGTTTAAATTTAAAAATCACTGTCTCATGGAAAGAAATTCAGTATTACAAAGAGTGAGACAGAAACACCCTTCTCTTATTCTAAAAATAAACTTGAACTTAAATTTTAAGAGAGAAAAAGAGACTGGCTTTGGCTTCATAGCAAACACATAGCAAAGACAGTATGTTCTTAAAGCATTGCAATTTGGTTACTTTGACCAATTGAATATCATGGTCCAAGTACAACTTGGAATTGGTTTAATTCTAGTGGAGTCCTTGCTCTTGGGATGCTCTTTACTCAGTGGTATTCAATTTTGCAAACCTAGGAAATTTGTCTGTTTTCAAATGTAGCTGAAAGTTGTACTTGAAAGTTTTGTGTTTGTTTGAACTTATTTTTGAAAAATGTTTAAGGTAGGTAACAATGACTTTTAGGACCAATTCTTAATTTTAAAACACCTGAGAATATTGAAAAAATATGTATAGGTACATATTCTGTGAATTTTGTGAGTGATTCACAAATATAGTTTTCAAATACAGTTTTGATCTATGGATTAACAGCAATATTTCATCCCAAATTTAAATTTATGTATTTGGTACAGGGTCTCTACAGCTCCAAGATGGGGCAGCACAGTATGCGGTGCTAGGAAGCAAACCCTGTCCTTATGCTGGCCAGGCCCCCTCAGCAATGTTTTCTAATCAACATTTGTCTTTTCTACTGTAAGAGGATTCACTTTTGTGTGTGTGTTTTGGTGCTGAGAATGGCATCCATGTTTTCATGCACACCACATACATTCTACTATTGAGTGTGCCCCTACTTTTAAAATGATTAAGTATGGGAAACTATCCAAAAAAAACAAATATTCCTAGCTACATGTGTAATAAATTAGAAACCACATCCTTGTGTACCAACAGGGCCAAGTGCTATAAAGGCATGCCCTGTAATCTGCTTGATCTTCATGTACACATCTATGAGTAGGCCAGAGCAGAGTCCTTACTGCAGAACTCAGCAGATGAAGATGGACCACTGTGTCAGTTCAAACTAAGAGACTCAGGCCTCGTTCTGAATTAATCATTGATCTTTGTCCTGATTGTGCAGGATAGTGACAAAGAGTATCTTCTTTATGTTTCATCTATAAGACTTCTACAAGACAAATTGTACTTCTGACACCATATTAAAACATTAAAATTTCCCTTTTATGTCAACTGTGATCATTTCCATTTGAGGAGAATAAGAACTAAATTAAACATAGACAAGTGTCTAGACTTCATATTCAGATCACGAAAGGCTACAGCTTAGTGTATGAAACTCAAAACCAATGAAACACTGTGAGAAAAAATAAACGCAGTGAATAGTTTTTGTGAAAAGAACAATAAAATTTACTTTAAAGAATGATTTTGATGATAGCTACTTGTTTGTATACAAAATACATTGCATTTTATTTTGGTTCTGATCAACTTTGCTCATACTGGGTGCATTTCCAAATTTTATTTAAAATTGGCACACCTACACATTCTTTGTTTCATCTAGTGAGATCCATCATTTAATCAGTACAGCTTGTAAAATCTTATCTAAATCAAAGTGATAATTTTTATGCTAAGGTGAGAAAACTTAATTGCAGTGAGATTTTTATCCTCTTTATAAGATTTTATCTACTTTGGATGTAGAAATTTAAAGTACTGAAGGATAAAACTCATTTGTGACCACATCATAATTTTACATATTCATAGGTACAATTGTTCTAATTAATATTGTAAAAGACTAAAGGCATATGTATTATCAAATCTTTTGTCAGAAGACCATTTCATAGTTTTGGTGACATTATAGCATGGTACATTTGGCAGTTGACTGTACTGGATAATTTAAGAATGATATTGTAAATAAATTAGAGAGGAAAGAAATTCAGAGCTCACTGGTGTTTTAAGTGACCACAGATAACAACTCTTAATTCCTTAAGCAATTTCATATCCATTGAATAAAATAGTGTCATAAAGATCTTTTTATATTTTTCTGTTTATTTTTAAGTATCCCTTTGTCATTAAACTTCATATTCTAACTATAAATCTCAATCAATTCAGAAAAAGTTGGTAAAATTCAAAACAGCCTTTTCAAGATGAAAAATCACAACTAGACAAAATGAAATTGCTTCAACCTTAAAAAGAGTATCTATTGGACCGGTGAAATAGCTCAGTGAACTAAAGCACCTGCTTCGGCAAGCTTAGGCAAGCACTGGGACTGTGGCTCAATCTCCTGCATAACATGCCTCATCAGTCACGCCCCCAGGGCAGGCTGAGCCAGCCAGAGTCCAGGCATAGCGGTGCATGCCTATACTCCCAGCGCTGGGGAGGCTGAAAGCAGGATTACCATGAGTTCAAGCTGCATAGTGAGGCCCTGAACAACCAAATACATTTTTTTACAAAGTGTATCTATTAACATCTGCATCATAATAGTGTAAAGTAATACCTACACTGATAAATAGGAAACTGAGAAACCGGTTACTGAACATAGAAAAGAGATTTTTATTAAAGCCCTGTACAATGAGCTTTAATTGGATTTGTAATTGAATTATATTTTCAGATAAGTTAAGGTTACATGGATATTTATTATATTGTTCTTTTCATCTGAAAAAAGACCCACAGAACTTGTAGTTATACTCATGCTTTTAATTTCTGATACAAAAAAGCTCAGGTGATTAAAGCACCTGCAAGCAGGCGCAGGATCTGGGCATTCGATCCCCAGGCCTGTTGTGCCAATCCCGCCCCTGGGGAGCTCTGAGATGGCAGTTGAGATCAGGCATGGTGGAGAACCCCTGTAATCCCAGCTCTTGGAAGGCTGTAAACAGGCAGATCACTACGAGTCCAATCTAGTAGTGAGACCCTGAACACCCTGTAGACCCTTCCCTAAAACACAAAAAATAAAATAAAGTAAGTTTCTGTTGTAATCTGTATGTATTCCTCAGCTGTTAATATTCACAGTATTAATTTTTTCCTTATAACAGCCCAAATTTTCTGAAAATTTACAGAAAAGGAATAACACAACAGATGGTATAATGTTTGGCTTCTACACCTATACTTTTGCCTAGGGCACAAAATATCTATAAATAGTGAATTAGAAGAGAAATTAATTTAGTTCTTTAGCAGGAAAATATATTTTATAAAACTACATCCATGATCATTTTTGTGCTTTGTATTTTTCCATGTAGCATTTATATAAATATAATTATTTAAACTATAAAATAATATCAGTATGCTTTTTAAGAATTTATGATGAGATTTGAGTTTAACATTAAATAGACAAAAATTATTTTCCCTCTTTAACATTGGGATAATTGAGAAAAAAGGATGCCCGTTTTAAGAGCATTTAGAGTATTTTTGCAATAAATTTATAAAAAGTGTCTATGACATACATATAGTCCTCTCCTTTGCCACAGGACTAGAGGAAAATTGTGTGGAATATGATTAAGTTGACTGTTAATGTAATGCACAAAGTGAAAATTGCCTGTTTTTAATAAAAAGACTTTGTAACTTAATACATTCCTTGTAATTTACATATTCAGAAAAATTTGTGCACATACAGCTGTTAATATTTACACTTAATATTGGCACAACAGGCCTAGGGATCAAATCTTTTTCTTTTCTTTTCTTTTTTTTTTTTTTTTTTTTTTTTTTTTTTTTTTTTTTTT
>NDGN011558169.1:19636-34187 GCA_002564285.1 Tympanoctomys barrerae | reverse complement strand
AAAAATGTCACAGATATAAGCAACACTATTAATGAATTCAGGTTTTAAATAAAAGGTGAACAAAAGGCTGAATCTTTATAGCCTTGTATTCGCGTGATACAAGGTGTGGCTTTAGGAATATGTTTTAGAAGAAGATTAAAAAGTAAATTAAGGAAAATCACAAGGTGACAGGAAAATGAAGCTGAAACTGAAGTTTCTGTACAAAACTTGGTCTTTCTGCTCTGCTCTGATGCCAAGAGCAAGCCACAGCTAACTTCAAGCTTTCCAGCAGCCAAAGCAAAACACAGAAGCAGCTAACACCAATAAGTCCACAGCCTCTTTCTGGTTAAGTCAGTGTGTGCGAGAGGCACATATTGACACCAAAGTTAGCTCCTCTTCAAGGACTCGAATGGGAATATGTGCACAGTCCTGCAGGCACCACACCACGCCGGGCTGCGCCCACATCTCCTGCAGGGCCAGGCCTGCAGCCGGCACTGACACTCAGAGGCTGGCTGGCTGTAAGCATAATGGGAATGCACATTCTATTCAGGCAGAGCGATGACACAAGGAGCCAAAATCTGGGTCCAGGAATTTGGCTCTCCGGTCATCTAGCTTGATCCAAGCATAACATCTAAAATATCTACAGTAACATACCATTTGTCTCTCAAGCAATGAGTACTGCTTCTCCCTAAAGAAATACAAGGACGCTACAGGAATCATTTGAAAATGCATTTGGTGTCAACAGGAGGCAACATTGAGCCGCGGTTCGGAGCAAGTTCTCACTGTTCTTTTCGGGAAGGCAGTGCTGAAAGGAACTCCGCTTACTACTTAGCTATCCAGAAACAAACTAACCTCTTCACTGTACAGAACTGAAAGGACTGAAGGAGGAAGCTACGGCATAAACCTGGTGACTGGAAAATTCAACACATGTAATAAACTGAACTCTCCTGGAGTGCAAACCACCCAGAAGGAGAGGGAGGTCGAATGCATTCGTGCTCAGTGCAGAGCCCACGGGGACAGTGAATAATTCCCTACTACCCCGCTCGCAAAGTCTGTTCATATGCAGACTTTTGAGAAACAGCTTAGAAACTCCACGCCAGCCACTGACGACTAGGAACATATTTCTTTCCATCATGGCCAAGTCTCTGAGCATGAATGATCAGGAAATTTATCCAGTTACTAGCTGACTTGTTTTAGCAGTGTTTGGTATTTAATATGTTCCAGCCAAGCAAGTCTTCCTGTAGCAGTTATGTGAACTAACTTGGGCAAGCCACTGAAAATTCACAGGAAATTTTAAAAATCAGGAGAAAACAAAATAGTCATGCACAAGACTAGAAAATTTCAGTGACTCCAATGCTTACCTCTAGGGAGATGGATGATGTCATTTTCACTAGGTGTGGGCCACACGGGGACCTCGAGGTCAATCTCTCCATGGTAATTCTTCTTCTCAATGGGTATGTTAGTTGGCTCTGGAACATACATTTCTAAAAGAAGAAAGCAGTTTTCGTAAGAGATGACCGAGAAGCTGCCTTTCTGTTGGCTTTTCTATCCCTGATACAAATGGAACGCCCAGTACACTGCTGTGCTTTTCTCCATTCCCCTCACTAAGGCTAGAGGCACCAGCCCAGTGGCGGTGGGAAGCATTTCTTACAATAAAAAGCGTGAGAAGTTTTCTACCCCACCGCTTCTTCACGTCAAGTCAAGGGGTGTTGGCCCTGTGGTTTTACATAAACTGATAAGGGCTGACTAAAATAGTGCAATTTCCTTGGGA
This sequence comes from Tympanoctomys barrerae, assembly GCA_002564285.1. NCBI lineage: Eukaryota > Metazoa > Chordata > Mammalia > Rodentia > Octodontidae > Tympanoctomys > Tympanoctomys barrerae. The sequence continues at coordinate 32,437 of NDGN011558169.1, read as the reverse complement.
CAGCTAAGTATTGTCCTTTAGTAACTATGACTCTAATTCATTAAGTATTCAATCACTTCCATAAAATTTCAGTGGCATGTGACACAGGTACGCTCTGATGTCTCCCACTGAGGGGCCGCATGGAGGGGGACCTCCTGAGGCGTGGCCCACACTATACTTCATCTGGCTTATAACTGGTCAACAGTTTAATGAAAAGAAATAATTTTTAACCTGTTTTTAAAATGTCACAATAAAAGGCCGCACCGCTCATGTACTTCCTTTTGATCAGAGCCATTCCCTAGTAAGTGATTTTTATGAAGATACTGGTCAACATTAATAATCCTAAATGCTCACTATAACCCAAAGACTGAAATAAATACATAAATGTAAATCAAACAGGGCTTACAGTCCTCTCTATTTGATTGTTTTCAATCCCAAAGCTGTTGGGCCTTCAACAAAGTGACAGAGGAAGGGACTTGCTAAGCTGCTAACATGGGCTAAGGAAGCACCCAGCTGGAGAAGCACTCTGAGAGGCTAAAAGAAAGCACGAAGGCTCTGCGCCAGCAAGTGGTGCAGCTGGGCGCCAACATACAGCCTTCCACTCTTCTGGGATTCCAAAGCTCAAGTTGCCTTGCTTTATCCAAGAATAAAGCCACTTGGGCCTTAGCCCTCTAATCTAATTTCTTACTTAAAACACCTTTAAACTTAAAAGGCTTTTAGTTTCAAAAAGTTCAGTGGGTCCCTGCAAGCTCCAGAATTAGAAATAGAACACACTAAAAATATCATTTGCAGGAACTGGACTGAATACAAATAAGTGATTCTCAAGACGCCAGGCGCGGCGGCAGACACAGTACTGTAATCCCAGCACTTGGGAGGCTGAGGCAGGAGGACTGCCTGGAGTTTGAGGCCAGCCTGGGCTACCTAATGAAGTCAAGGCCAGCCTCACCTATGCAGTGAGGCCCTGTCTCAAAAATTTTTTTCATTAGAATCATCCAAACATCTTACAAACTGTACGATTCTCCTCGGCCCTGGTTTGGTGGGTCTGGGCTGTGTGGTGGTAGAGGCACGGTTGCTTGGTCGCTGTCTACCCATTCAAGTCAGACAGGTGGCATGAATCTCCGGGAAGAAACACCTGTGTGACGTCTTTCAGGGTGCAGTGTCCTTCAGTCCCTGCCCGCCCTGCGTAGCGTGGACAGTAGGGCCTTCCTATTCCAGCAGGGCCCACACAGCTGGCCCCGGGGCTGGAATGAGAGGGACAGGCGATGTGTTCCATCAGCGCTGCGGCTTCTGACAGCCACACAGCAAAGGTCCGCAGAGGCTCCGAAGCTGGGGCCAACCTACGGCTGCCTCTGGGCTCTTCCTGGAGAGAGTAGAAAAGCAGCTTCGGAACAGCCAGGCCTGGTACGTCCCCCCCTCAGGGGAGGTTTCAGGTAAAAATATTCCTTACCCAGGGGTAATTTTTGTTCCCACAGGGGCTTTGAAAGGCTCTATCTAGTTGGCAAAGGCAGGGAACATTAGGAGGATGGGTCTAGGATAAAAGAGAATGTCCCCAGTGTTGATTAGGCTGCCAGTGTTCTACAAAGGATCCCTAGTTCTTCCTGTGAGGCAGACACTGGCCTGGGCATGGAGGAGTCAGCTCCGAGCAATCTCAGTCCTTGCTGAATCCCAGGTGCGCCCTGACGTCCACGTCTCCCTGCCAGTAGCTTGCCCAACCCCCGTCCTGGGTGCCAGCTCGGGCACTAAACTCAGTTCAGCTCTGATTAAAACTCACTCACATCTTCTTTCTCATAAAATACAGCTCCAGTTTAGAGCCCTCAAGTGAATGCATGCGTGTGCATGTGTGCGCATGTGTGTAGTGCCATTTCCTTTTAATTTGAACATAAGAGAAAAGGTGCCTCTAAGCAGTTTTGCCAAGGAAAAAAGAAGATAAAGCTATCAGCAAAAAGAAGGGAAATGCTGTTTGTTTCCATGCCTGCGTTCAGCCCAGACTCTACCACACAGCCCCAGCCATCCCTAGCAGCGCCGCCTTAGCTGCTCCTACTGCGGATGGACACAAAACCCCCTCCACCGCCCCACAGAGATCAGGGCCACTGGTTGTAAGCAAGGATCGTGCCTATAGTTCTAGCTGATTCAAACTTCAGTAGAGCTGAAGATAACTCACTGATTAAATACTTCATTTTCAGAGGTATATGGTCATTTTTAGAATCACCTTCCTTAAACTGTCCTTTTCTGGAATCTAGGGCAGGCAGCTTGAGGCTCAGACTGAGGACACCGCTTCTTCGGGAGGTGGCTGCTTAAGTGCTCAGGACCCCGCGTGTCCCAGATCTGCTAGCTAGAACTAGCTGCACGACTCTGCTCTGTCTGGGGTCAAAGCAAGGGTGTCACTGGCTGGAGAGATGAGTGCCCCACCGCTGTTGCTCTACCCGTCCTCCTAGCACCTCTGGGAGAGGCCTGTGCCATGCGGATGAGGAGAGGCCGACAGCTCTGGTGACGGGCTCTGACTGAGGTCACACCGTGAGCTGCCCAAGCGAGGGACTAGAATCCACTGACTCCATCANNNGCTCTGACTGAGGTCACACCGTGAGCTGCCCAAGCGAGGGACTAGAATCCACTGACTCCATCAGCACAGCACGGCAAAGCCTGCTGGCCAGCTCTGCTGAGTGACAGGATGGGGAAGTGATTCATCTACCCCTAGGGTAGCAGAAAGGCGAGTTAATCAGCAGAAATTAAGTTCTGGTTCAGCAATAAATCCTAAGTCACTGGAGAAATCCTGAGTGATGAACAAAGATGTTAACAATATCTGTCTTATTAAAGGCATAAACCAAAGAGACCGAAACTTCGTTCCTATATCCCTGTCTGAATTTGGGTCCCTGCACCATCCGCGGTGCGTCTCACAGCTGTCCTGGCTTCTCATGCGCCTGTCCCCGCAGCACACCATCCTGCCCATCACCACGAAGTACACCTCAAAAACAAGGCTTCCCACTCCTACAAAGGACAGAATATAGCTGCTCTTCACTTGACAATCAAGTCATTAATCATCCTGACCCATGCTTGTCTTTTCTGTCCTTACCTCCTGCTTCCTAGAATTTGCAACTCCAGGGCCACTGGCTGTGCCCTCTTCCATCTCGAGGTCTTTGGAAGACTCCCTTCTTAACTTCAACAAAGAGTGCACGAATCTTTCAAGACCTAGTGCAAATCCTTTCTCTGTGAAACCCTCTAAGGTCATCACTCACCCTTAGTGTAAAATCCTAAGCTTGAATTTGGTCTGCACCCCTGGTCTGTATCGGAATTATACAACCATCTCTAAACTGCCCCACCCATTCTCTTTTGGAATACTGCCACCTCTATGGTCAAGATGATTAGGACAAACTTTTGCTTTTGTCCAAATTTCAGAGAATGGGCAGGTGAGAAGGGATTGGCGAACAAACAAACAACAACAACAACAAAAACAAAACAAAAAACCCTAAGAAGGAGCATGAGGAATAAGGGCAGAAGATGAGAAAGGCAATGAGGAAGCAAAGCGGAGAGGGCTCTGGGTGGCGAGAAGCAAATGGGTGCACCAAAAGTCACTGTTGTCCACATCAAGATGCTAAGTGGAAACAAACTGTTTTGTACTTAACACTGTTCTTTGTGGGGGGCAAATGGACATTTTCAGAATTGTTCAAACATGGACAGTCTGTACAACACTAAGGAAGGCCAACGTGCGCACGGCTGTACAGCATCAAGTGTGTTTCTACACTGGTGGGAGAAGCCCACGTTACAGTCCTGAGCAGAGCTGTCGGCCTCTCCTCATCTGCATGCTGCTGCCAGAGGACCAGAGAACTGAGGTGAAGACTGAAAGCTTTCTGATGTATTCAGGACCTTCCTCAATGGGACCTAAGACTGCCTAGGAAGTCTCGGGCTTTAGGGGACCAGCTCAGAGGCTGCCCAGGGAGGGCACAACTCCTGTGCTTCTGGGATTAGGGGCAGGGTCAGGAGATTCAAAAACTAGGAGGCCCAGGTAAGAGCATCTGGGCCCTGGGTGGAAACTAAGACACTGGATAATGCGGGCAGCATGAAGAATGGAATTTTGGGAGAGACAGGCACGAGGTCTATGAGAGCCAGCTGGGGGCATTCGCTGGTTACGCTCCATGTGGAAGAGATGAAAAGGTCACCCGAAGACTTGGCAGCAGACCACAAGTGATGGTAGGGTTAAAGGCTAGAACTGATGAACTGAAAAAAGAATGAACCAGAGCCGCATTCTTTACATGCCAGCCTTCCACGTGGGGTCCGATACACATTCACGTCGTAAGTGCTCTCGAGCACATTCTGAGCGTGGGATCTCTGTGATGGGCCAGGCTGACACAGCCCTGAAATCACTACTCTGACGGGGAAGGTGTCACTGATGTGGCAGTTATACCTGTATGGCTCCACTGCCAGGAAAGGTTAAGAAAACCTAAGTCAGAAGAACCCCAGCAATTCTGACCTGGAGCCTGCATCAGCCCTCACCTGGGTGGTCAGTGACCCCGCCTGCTTGTGAGGGGGCGCACACTCCCTAGGTCATAGGAGCTCATGGCTGGGTGAGGAGGGTCTGGGTCAGAAATCAGCACTGCAGCCCCACAACGGAAGGACGGTGGCTGGATACCTGGGCACATCGGGCAGCAACTGCCCTCCACGTTGATGGGTTCCACGCAGGGCAGAGGTGGGCAGCTGACGGTCGAGCAGAGGGTCTGGCCCTGCAGGCAATAGCAGTGTGTGCAGCTGTCGATGTCCCAGCGTTCCTCATCGGCATAGGCCTTCCCACCGAAGTGACATACTGCTTTCTTGGGAATTGTATCCTCTAGTGGAAAGAACAGCACATGATGGAGTTGTGGGGGGGACCACACAATATATTATGACACACAGACATAAGGAGGGACAGCGCTGTACAGTCAAACTATGTTTTAAAAAAATTCAGTGAGTCGCCTGCTTTCCCAGTCCCTTGCTGCAGTTCTGCCAGAAGGCCTTCAGAACATGTGGCCTGAGGTTGATCAAAGGCCACACAGCTTGACACTGGGTGGGACCTGAACAACCTGCTGGGCTCCATACCTCTCGGAGGTGACAGGTACGTAGACACAGAGGAAAGATGCACTGGAGGGCATGTCAGCCACAGGTGGGCCCCAGTGAGCCTCACTAGTCTCTCTCTTGAGAAATGGTGCAAGGAAAGGTGAAGAACGACGGCGGTAACACCACACAGGACTGGTGGGCTTCCTCTGCCACCCTTGGGGAGCCTGTGCTGCACTAACTGTTCCTTCATTTTTCAGAAATGCTATGTGGATTTCTCTCTCACCAACAAAAACATTTCACTTCAGAAACAAGCTTATTTGATCTCAATCTAATTTTTTTGGGGGGTGGGAGTGGGAAGGACTGTGGTTCTTAGGAACAAAATGTTTCTGAAGCAGTACTGTGATAGCTGGAATTTTTTTTCTCTCCTCCCCTTTGCCATCCTCAATTATGCTCTTAGCCAACCTTTTCTTTGAAAGTTCTTTTCTCTTATTAACTTATTTACTGCTGGTCCTTTCCTTCTATAGGGCAAGAATGGTGGTTCTGAGCGAGCCCAAGTGAGCCCATGTGACTAGACACCAGGCAGGGATGGGGCAAATCTGTGCAGAAATATGAGCACTTCAGGCCAGTAATTAGATGACGCCTATTACTCTGGGGAAACTTTATGTTCAGATTCCAAAGGCAGCTTCACTCACCACTGGCCACTAGTAAATGAAAAACTACGCAGGAATCTGAAAGGAAAGCTCCTTAGGAAAGGAGTGGTCCCCAGGGCCCAGCGTTCTTCCTGGAAGGCAGCTAGGAAGCTCTGAGCAGGGAAACGGAGAGAACTCAGGATGTCTGAGCACAGGAAGTGAGTTACATCAAGAGTTAAAATTTTCAACATTTTTTACCATTTGTCCTACTGGTGCTTAAGGTTCAACAAGGAATACCGAGTAATTATGGTGAGTTCTAGTTATTATCAGAACTTTCTAATAGTTGTTAATATCTATTTGTTTTTTAAATGTATTTGGTTGCTACAAGGTCTCCCTACGCAGCTCAGACTCGTGGTGATCCTTCTGTTTTCAGCCTCCCAGCCCTGGGGTTACAGGTGTGCACCACCACACCTGGACTCTGCAGCTGGCTCAGCCTGCCCTGGGGGCGGGGCTGGTGCAGCATGTGCTGCCAGGATTGAACCCAGGTCCCTAGGCTTGCCTAAGCTTGCCCGAGCAGGCACTTTAGTCCATTGAGCTATCTTGCCGGCCCCTAATATCTATTTAAAAAGGAGTTTACTGTGTTTGTATATGTTCCACAGAAAATATTCTGGCACACTGACTATTAGGTTAAAACCAAATTTGGGGGCTTTCAAATCAAACGCATTACTCAAGTTTGTACCAATAGGGAATCTTTACAGGAAGTGACTTCAAGATACACAAAATGTACCTGTCCAACTGGCTAAGCAGAGCCTAATTCAAATAGAATTCTAACCTTCAATCGATCTTTCACCAAGCACACTAATTTTGGCCATCAAATCTACAGTCTATCAGGTAACGAATTCATAATGAAAGAGAGCATTCCTTCATAAAGCAATAGTAGTGAATCTGTCTTACATAAACCTTGTATTTGCTGATGATGGACCAACATCACTGACTAAAATGTGAGCAACTAATCGTGTTACTCTGTGAAAAAATTATGAGAGAGAAGGTGAAATTCCTTATCACACCTTATCCATCACTCTCTGCCTCTTTTCATTGTAGCCTCTTTTATCAGTGCTGCTCTTGGACGAGGACAGAGGCACCAACGCAGACAGGTAAGGACTCGACAAAAGAGGTCTGATGCAAGGCCAGCTACTGCTGGTCTATATTTTCTTCACATCTCAGTAAGAGAGTTAATGCTACTAATGTTTATAAGGTCAAAATTATTTAAAATTAGGTTAAGATGTCAAAAGGATAATTATATGCTAAACATTAGAACACCATTTGTACAAAAATCAATGAAGAAGGCAATTCCTTGCCTTGGAGGCCAACATGGTGGTGGTGGAGACGGGCCTGGGCATTCCTGACCAAAGTGAATGACAACATGAAGGGCAATATGACATTCTTTTGGTCAAGTAACAACTCCACTTGTAGTAATCTAGCCCAAGGAAAAGGTCTGAAAGAGAAGTTGTTTATGGAGATGTCATTCCAGTATTATTTATAATAGCAAGAAGGTAGAGGGCAAACCTGTGCCCAACAATAAGAGAATTCTGAGATGACTCAGGATCTAGCTGCCTGATAGAATACTATGCTGTTACATGCAGCCTGAAGGCAACCATGTCAGGAGAACAAATACAAACTCTAGAAAGGAAAGAAAATCCTAACAGTGTCTGTTAGATAAGGATTAACAATGAAACAAGCTACTCTTGATAACAAGTTACAAACATCTGAAACAGAAATCTCACACACTGAGGTACTCTTCTCCCCTACCCCTGGCCACCCACAAATAGGAGAACAGGGAAGGGAAAACCTCAGACTGAACTCGGTTCTAATAAACCCGTCCATGTGATGTGGTGCTGCTTGAAGGATTCTAACCCACTCAGAAGAATTCCAGTAGCCTGCAAGAAAACTAAGCCACACGGCAGTGCCAAAGATCTAATGCTCAGGTACAGCTTAGCAGCGTCTCTGTAAACCACTCATTTGGTAATTGTACGAGATCACGCTCTAAAAGCGCCCTTATAAGGTGACAGGAGAAAGTGTACCTACTCTGAATGCTTAGGAGGCGAGAGAGTGTGAGAATGCTGACCACATATTATGTGAAGTCAATGTTTTTCATTCTGTCACCAAAGTAATACCTTACTAAGGTCCACGAAGGCTAAATATGCGAAGCAGCAGCACGGCGAGCACGAACGCAGTGGAAGCTGTCACCCTGGAGGTCCCACTGAGACCCACGGTGCCCAGCTGCTCCCAGGAAGAGGTTCCTGGAGCCCTCAGAACCCTTCACTGGCCGCGTGAAGCTATTTTCTTGCGAGGGGTGGGCTGACTGCTAAGGACCTGGTTTCTAGGTTTTTCTCCCAACTTTCGTGTGTCACTCAAGCTCTCCTCCTTACTGATTACCTCGGAAGCATCTCACCTTCAACTTCAGTTCATGTGCCATGAAGTTCGTTCACACTTGAGGTCGGGTGTAAAAGGTTGGCAGTATCAGATGAGCAGAACCCAGAGACCAATGCCAGTCCTCTGCCAGCAGGCAGCGCTGACAGGAACCTTTCTGTGTGGCTCCAGTGTGCCTGGGCTTGTCTAGAAAAACATTTTGGCTAATCACAACTTTCAGGACCCCTAGAAGGTCAGGCTGGTATTAGGATCTGAAGCGAGTGAGTCAACGTGAGCAACGTTTGTACTGTAGCAGGGTGGCAGGGACCCCAAATGTACCAGTCACGAATTCATGATGAGCCTGGCTTCAGAGGCTGCAGCAGAGAAATGCCTGACATTGCCTTTAATCGCTCTGAATCATAACACATCTCAACAACTGAAAATGTTTCTTCGCACGTGGCATAAAACCCAGATACAGCTGTCCCCCTGAGACATGGGTTGGTCAGTGCTCTACTAAATTTTTGTACAAATAATAGAAGACTCTTGGTTTTTTAAAGAAAAGTCCTGGCTAATCTTTATGAAGGTAGCTGCCACCTGGTCCAGATTAGATTAGCTTTTAGTCAACGAGGCTTCATAGGTTATTCTGCTTTTGAGTATATTTCCTGGGAAAGGCCAAGGACTAAAACAAAGGCTTCAAAGGGGAAACTTCAGCTGACTGAGGCCCGAAGGTCCTCATTTCTTTCATGCTTACAGGTACACTAACTTCTTCCAGGAGACATCTGGGTTAATCCGAGAAAACTGTGCTGGAAGGTTTTAGAGACTTTACAGAGCAAGGAGACATGAGGACAAGTCTAAGACATCTGAAGTTCTGTGTACTAAAGTAATATAGTCACTGAGGTCTTTTGGGGAACAACATAGTCTAATAAAGAATATGTTACAGTACAAGTGTTTTCAGTATTCAGAAAGACTGAAATAAGATTAAGGATAGTCTTACACAAATATGCAGCCATCGACTGGGTTGAGGCATTTAATTCTAACCAGCACATTACTGTTTCCATGTGTTTGCTTAAGCTGACAATGACATAAGTTCTATTCTTCAGCATCTAGTAGTGCTCATTACTCCCACTTGAATGCTTGCTGTGCATCAAGACCTATGTGAAGCATTTTTAAATAAGTCAATTCCATGTGCGCTCCATAACCCAAGGCACAGGGTGCTGTTCTAATTCCACAGAAATGTGAGGAACGCAGCAGTTATGTCACTTGCCCAGGAAGCAAGTTGAAGACAGGAGCCTGAGGGCACCTTCTGCCCACAGCCACAGTGCGGTGACCTGAGAGGGCTGTTTCCTGGCAGGCACTACTGGGGCCACAGAAACAGAAGTGGCTATGATTACTGGACCGGGGCATGGGTACTGCTCCTTTCAACTGATAGCGTGTAGACGGCAGGCGCAGGGCTGCCAAGGAGTGGAGACAGCAGTGTGTTACTCAGGCTTCACGCTCTTCCTTGAAACTGTCTCCACCAACATGGGTCTCCCCACCCCTCTCTCACAGGAAAAGGACTTGAGTGGAATGTTCCAAGGAAAGCATGAGGTATGACACTAATATAATAAAGTTTATTTTTAAAACAAACACATCAGGAGTAATATCTCCAAACAAACATGATCTCTCATTCTTGCAGTCGGCTATACATGCATTCCAATGGCAACGCCCTTGCTTTGTACAGCTTTGGAATTTTTCTTTTGCAAAGGCATCCAGAGCCAGTCCCCCCCCTTTCATTTTTGTGTATTTGGTACAGGGTCTCACTACACAGGTTGGATTCATGGTGGTCTCTGTTTTCAGTCTCCCCAGTGCTGGGATTACAGATGTGTATCCGTGCCTGGACTCTGTTGCCAACTCAGTGTGCCTGGGGGACATGGCCCGCATGGCATGTTGGGCCAGGGATTGAACCCTGGTCCCTGCGCTTGCCAAGCAGGCACTTAGTCCGCTGAGCTATCTCGCTGGCCCAAGAGCCAGTTTTCAAAACATATCAGGAAGACAATTACTCCGTCATTAGATCAGCCCTGGATTCCTCAGATCTGATCAGTACCTCACTCATCAGACTCAGCATGAGATGACCTAGGCTTATTCCAGAAGCAAAGCTGCAGCTAGAGGCTGGAGATTTCTTCTGCAACCATAATCACCACTGTGTATCAGCAGCCCGGAGCCCTTTGCCACTGTGGCTATGCCCGAGGGACACTGCACTCAGGAAATGCTCAGCATATGCTGTCTTTTCTGGATTCAAATATGAGCATCATTAACTCCTAAGACTTAGGACTACTGAAGAATTTTTTCTTTTTCATTTTTTCTGGGTTCCTGTTGATGTGAAAAGGGAAGAAGTGATCAGGTCTTGAGATGTTCTCTCCTCTCAGGCTGACCTCCTGAACTGCTTAAACTTCATAATCTCAAGTCTTTTCAAGTTAAGAAAAGAAGACCTATTCAGCTGTAGAGACCGGATTTTGTTTTTCACTCTTGAGCTATTTAACTATACCATGATGCTAACTGATGGCCGGGGAAATCCAGAAGTGTTGTTTACTTGCTCCAGCAAAACCCAATTAATCCAACTTAGAATCTCAGCAGTCACTCACGTGAATGCACAGCCTTCGCGGCCTCTGACCATGATGCTAGCTACACATACAGCCCTGAAAAGAAGCCATCTCCAGACTGCTCCCTGCTTTCCTTCATGGACGAATAGACCCCTCTCCCCCAGTCTTCCCTAACCTATGTTGAGGCTGAGTTTTCACTGTCTGCCTAGGAGATGACTTTCTTGGATGGATACTTGAGGTTCTAATTCTGTTCTGGTGGTCATGGTGTGGGAGTGACTTCCTGGGAGGAAGTTAGGCAGCTTTAGAAATTGCATCAGTTCTTTCAAATCTCCTGTGTACTATTCAGAGTCCGGAAAAGTAATTTACTCTGGGATCTTGGTGGCCAAGAAGCTAAATGTAGTGCTCACTCTCAAAATTAGTCCTCCTGCAAACCAACCCAACACAGTACAAGGTAGGACATTTATTCTTTCTACACAGGGAGACAAGGCCTGATGAAAGCACTATTCCTAAGCCCAGGACACAGCCAAGTTCGAGACCTGGCTGTTGGGGAGATGCTTCTGGATCCAGAGGGTCTCATAAGCCTTGCGAGAGTCTGCATCTAAAAGGATGTGCTAGAGTTGGTTTTTTCTTGACAGGATTTCGTAATGTAGTGAAGGCTGGCCTTGAACTTACATATGTCGTCCAGCCTTGAACTCATGGTTATCCTCCTGCCTCAGCCTCCTCAGCACTGTGATGACAGGCCTGTGCCACCACACCTGGCTGTACCAAAGGTTTTGAAAAGATGTATAGAGAGCTGGCCATGTTACAAAAGTACCAAAGGTACCATCTACATTAAGAACGATAGGAGATTCAGTAAATGAAGTGAAAAAGCTATGTATTACCTACCAGCTGTGTCCTTACACAGCTGACTTAAGTATAAAGTACTTCTTAAAATGTTAGCGTATACCTGTTAGAATGCACGGTAACATCCTCTCTCTATCCCACAAAAGAACAAACTACCACCCATGATCATATATTTCACTTTCTCCTAACTGATAAGATACCTAAAGTCCTGGCCTGTGATGTCATTTTTGTTTCTGTATCAAGAGCTGGGAACACAGGCTTGGGAGACACATGAAATATGAGCAGCCTGTTTGAGAAAATACTGTAACTTAAAAAAACATAAAGAAGAATCAGGGGGAAAGTGTAATGAAGCAGGAATCTGAGCAAGTAACCCGGAGTCACTGAGAAGTGTGTGGACGCACAGCACAGCCCTGAGTCTCGCCACGCTGGCTGGGGATGTCACTCCAGGAGTGCAAGCGTGGGCCGCAAGCTTCATCTGCTGCAGGACCTGGGCAGTATGAATGAGGAGAGATCTAACTCACTGAGAGTGCTTATGAAAGATTTCGGCTTAAAAGTTCACTGATTTCATTTAAAGTTTGAATCATTTTATTTTATAATTTTAGTTTTTAATACAGAAAACATTTGTTTTTTTATCTTTAAAGAGAAAAAAATTAAAACAAATATTAGTATACTAGGCAAGTTGACTCCTAATGTTTTAACTGCTGCAAAAGCCAGTTGGGCTACGGAGGTCCTTCCTAGAAGTCCACTTTGCTTTGTTTTCTTCCATATAGCTTCTGGGGTAGGAAATGGAAGGCTATTTATAAAGGTCACAAAGGCTTTTCAGATTCTTTTTTTTTTTCAGGATTGAGATGGTATTTTATTCTATTTCAATCTCTTTTTATAAAAATTATTGAATCAAAATATAATATAACCAATCCTGTGTTACTGGACATTTAGGAAAAATGATTTGAGGGGCTCTCAAAACCCCAAATTGACTATCTCTGATAACAAATGCTTGTCTATCTTCCAGATTCTTTAATTAATTGATTTTTGTCTTTTTGAGACAGGGTCTCACGAGGAAGTTCAAGCTGGCCTTGAACTCATTTTGCAGCTCAGGCTGGCCTCAAACTCACAACCACCCTCCTGCCTCAGCTTCCCAAAGGCTGGGATTACAGGGTGCACCACCGTGCTCAGCTCAGGTCTCTCTAACATACTGGAATGAACAGGTGATTTCCTAGGGCTCCAAGTCAACAAAAGAATTAAAAATTTCACTGTGTTCTATAAAGAGAAATCTTGGGCCGGGGAGATGGCGCAGTGGAATAAGCGCTTCCCTGGCAAGCGCAAGGGCCTGAGTTCAA
>NDGN011558169.1:0-19586 GCA_002564285.1 Tympanoctomys barrerae | reverse complement strand
AAAAAAAAAAAAAAAAAAAAAAAGAGAAATCTTTCAAACTTGTAAACACAGTGAGTCTTGGCCAATTCCTACTGTATACAAAGAGGGCGCAATTCCTTAGTAATTGGAGCTCAGTCGTCCTACTATGCAGCTGTGATGGCTTAAGTACTTCACAGGCTTCCTCGAGATGGTTCTAGGAATATTTCACTTTTCAATTTCCAATGCAGTCTCATTCGTAGCAAGGCCTACCATCCGAGGTACATCCATTGGTACACGGCGGTTATGCACAGAAATCATTTTCTTTTTCTGTTTTTTTTTGGTGGTACTGGGGATTGAACTCAGGCCCTTCTGCTTGCCAGACAAGCGCTTATTCTACTGAGCCATCTCCCCGGCCCCAGAAATCATTTTCAAAATAAAGAAATGTAGTCTAAGGGGGAAACAGGAACAACAGAAGACCAAGATGAACAAAATAAGAAACAAATCAAACTTTCTTCAGGATTTTAAAGAAGCGGCCTGTGTAGAGAAGCCCAGCCTCTAGTTAGAAACAGCTTTGGGGAGCACCTGACTCTCAGGCTGACCAGTCTCTGCCCCTGCAGAACTTCCACCCTATCTCACCTAAATTCTGTCAGGCTTCACCTTTAGGGTTCAGAGGGTCTCGCTCGCATTCCTGATCTCTGGAGCGTAGAGGTCTGGAATGGCCTTCCCGGTCACAAAGCGAAAGGCCGTGCTGGCAGACCCCCTCTCTGTGGAAACACATCAGCCTCCCGCTGCTGGCAATGGACTCCTTCCCCCAGGAAAGAGCTGTGGGGCAGGACTCCAGTGGGGCTCCGAGGCTCGGCCCCAGGGACAGGGCCACTGAACGTCTATTCACACTGCCACGCACCTGAAAAGGACCCTCCGGGGAGGACAGAAAGCTTCTCTGGGCAGAGGCAGGGAGAGACGCTTCCCAGGCGGCAGAATAAAACCTACACCAACTGAACTGTGTTTATTTCTGTTGCAGGAACTTCAGACCATCTCCTAAGTTAGTACAGTGTATGCCTGACAATGTCTTTATTCTCACATTCTGAACAACGCACACAAGCATGCACTTTCCCTCACATTTCCATTAAGTCACAATTCTCCTTTCATTACAGCACTTTCCCACTAACTGTGATAATGCAGGTTCCAGTGTAGGGGACCACAGTGACCCACAGTTGGGCAGGAAGGACAGGAGACACACACAGCAGCTCTTTCCCACCACTCTGGCCACACACAATCTCTGCTGCAGTCAAGGTGGATGTTCACTCTTCACTTAGGACCAGCCTCTCAATGTAAACAGAATGGAGAGTCCCGTGTGCTCCCTTCTGCCAATGAATGGAACCGAGGCAGGACAGAGAAGTCGGAGGGTAGGCGCTGTCACCACACATCCACACTACAGAAAAGCAGTTCTTTCCCCCTAGAGCGTGGTAAGATGACAGGAGGAGCTGTGGGCTTTTAAAGACAAGAAAGGCAGCACAAGGGCCATGACCAAAGCACCACCTAAAACATTCTCTTCCTTCACACGCTCACCACTGGGAGGTCATGCCCCAGCGTGCTTCTTGCAGAAGCCACGGGCTACATCTAAGAGCACGGTAGGAGGTACTGCTCCACAGCACCGCTCAGGTCGGCTCCGCCTATCACACCCACAAATGCACATGTGCACCGTGCTCACTGTTCATAAAGTATCTGCTCGTAGGTGTACTGTCACTTAATTCTCATGGCACTTTCTGTGATGCGCATGGCAATGGTATTGTTTTCATCTACAGAGGAGACAACTGAGTTAGGGTTACATCCTATCACAAGGACACGTGGTTAGTATGCGACACAGTTGTGATCCTAACCCTTTGGCTCGAAGGCAAATTCTTTCCAATGTGAAGAAGCTTTTTTTTTTTTTTTTTTTTGGTACTATATTGGGAACTAATCTCAGGACCTCATGCTTGCCAGGCAGGTGCTTATTCCACTGAGCTATCTCTCCGGCCCAGAAGCTTTTAATTTAAAGAAATACACTGGAAAAGCACCTGTGAAAATGCCCCAAAGAAGATGCCACTATCAAAATATTATGGTTTAAAAATGTGTAACACTGAATACCATCAGTTGAGTATTTTAAAGATGTTGAATTATGTATGTACTATATATTTGATTCCTGGGCTGAGCTGAATATACAATGACCAACAGATGCTCCAAAGAGATACTATATATGTACATATGTGTCTGTGTGTGTGTCCATCTGTGTATACATGTCTCAGGATATGTGTCTGTGTGTGTACGTGTCTGTGTGCCTGTCTGTATGTAGTGTCTCTCCGTGTATACATGTCTCCGTGTGTGTGTAGCAGCTCTGTGTACGTGTCTCTGTGTGTAGTATCTGTGTGTGTTCTGTGTACATGTTTGTATGTGCGTGTATGTACATGTCTGTGTATATACATACATACACAGATCTAAGGTACCGTTTTCATAGTTACTTTAAGCAGATATAGAAAAAAAAAGGAATGTTGTACAATAAGTTAATTTAATATAAAAATTAGACCTCTTCCCTAGTAGGGAGAAATGTTACTGAATTATAGCGAAGATCATTATACAGTTATCACAGCCAAATGAGAAGAAATAATCCCGACATGAGCCAGGCCAGCTTGAGTCCATGTAACAGCTCTATTCCAAATATAGAGTATAGATAGTAAGTTTAAAAAATAGCTAGCCCTAATCAGACAACATACAACCTACAGGAAATAGCTCTCATATACGACCTAACATACAGCTCATTATCACAGATCCTTAAAGGAATATGATAAAGACATTCTAAAGATGACTGTCACATAATCAAAATACCATAACTTAGCTCAAATAAAAACTTTAAACCACATGTACACTTGTGCCATATATTATATAGAATAAACCAAAACATCTATTATCCAAAAATAAACACCTAAGCGAAAAGGATGCACTGAAACCCTGGGATTTCCAGCCAACAAATAAGACTACGTAGCTGGTACCACGTACATTCCGACGTAACACACAGTTACAACAGGTGCATCCCTGCCAAATCACATGTTCTGGGTACTAAGCAACACCTCCAGCTTGCCAGGCCTGTGGCTGGGGCACCCCGAGCACCTTCTTCCCCAACCCAGCAGGTATGATGCAGCGGCTGGTTGGGTCTCAAAATCCTGTATGTCAGGTCTAAGTCTATACCCAAAGAGGTCCCTGCGTGTGACCCTGCCCATGAGGGCCGAGCTCAGCACCGACAGAGTCCATGTCCCCAGAGCACCTATGCCGCAGGAGCCAGCGTGTTGGCTGTCTCCAGGCGCTCAGGGAAGATCCCTTTCAGATACTGTATATCTGCTCTGGAAAGGATCTAGAGCAGCGCGCTGCATGCACAGATGCTTTGAATCAGCCCTACCTTGCATGGTGAGGCGTGTCCTAATGGAGAGGCCTTCAATTTACAAGGACCCACATATCTCATCTACCGCCACACCTAAGAATTCCCACCAGACTTCTGCGCTCCACCTGATTCATACTCAGGCTATCTCTGAAGCCACCATCCTTTCAGAGAAAGAAACTACAAAGATAAAACCTAAGTTTACATGTATCTGTGTAGGAAGCACAGTGCAAAAAATTAGAAAATCAGATGTTCCATTAAAATGATTGGGTAATTACTACTTAGTTTCTTTCCAGTGGGATGAATTCCCTAATGATGGGTATTATAAGTAATTAGACAAAGCTGTTCACTTTTCAAAATTAATCATCAATCCTATTAATTATGTCTATATTACACATTCTATTAAATTAGCACACATAATACGAGGCCTTCACACATCAAGAGAGAAGCATTAGTGGTGCACATTAGTGACTTGATAATCCGGCTGAAAGGAACACAAATGCTGGTAATTACAGGACTACCTTTAGGAGGATCACCTCCTTTCATTTCTCTTACGATAAAAAAGGGTACTTCACAAGGTGGAAACAAGCAAACCCCACTAGAAAAAAGGGCCAGCTGAATGGGGGGTGGGGGGTTTTGGAGCTTAATGCTTAACTAACTCCAGAGATCACTGCCCGGAGAGGAGCCCACACCCACGCGGTGGTGGCACAGCAGGCTGGCCCGCAGGGCCCGCAGCCCGTCTGTGTGGCACACGAGAAGAGCCCGGAGAGCACGCCCCTCCGCTGCAGCCCTCAGCTACACTACTCGTAAGGCACGGTCACAGCGGGGCTCCGTGAGAAGGGATACAGCCTGACTGAAGGTTGGCGCAGACAGGGGCTTACAGATGACAGTAAAGCAACATGCAGGAAACATGAAGATGGACAGGCAGACATGGCACAGTTACTGTTTATCAAATGTTAGGCCTCCCCACACAGCCACCTTGTACAAAGGTTCATAGGTTAATAGACACACATGCATGGGTGGGGCAGCTCGTTGTTGAGAGAGGACACCCAGCATTTCTAGTATGTCTCATGTCCTTACAGGTACCACAGTGTAGTGAAAGTCCTTGAAATCTAACTTAAAATCACTATCACAAATCGGGGCCAAACTGGTCTTTCCTTCCACATTAAAAAGAGTGTATAGTCTAAATGACCTAGGAACTGGAAGCACGAAGGAAAAGGGGAAAAAGCAAATGAGAAAAGGGTGGATACAGAAGCCTAGGATTAGCGAGCTTCTTTCCACTATTTTGATTTTATGATGGTTTTGTGAGAAACAGAAGTGATTTACTTTTATGATGTGGAAACAAATTTACTACTTGAACAACTTACTAATTAGTGTTACCACTTACACAGTAAAACAAACAGGCTCTTTCCTCCAAACAAATGATATAAGAATTCTCAACACAGATGAGATCTGTTGCAAGATTTTTTTTTCTGAAAAGTGACGTGGAATTCTTAGGCCTCCTGGACCTTGGTTTTTCAGCGAGGATCCAAGCCCTCCTGGCTGATTTAAGAATCCTTTATTCAGTACTTAAATTCAGGTACGCAGGTGAGGAGATACTGTCCACTTTCTCCCTGTCTATCTCTGTCGTTTAGGTCTCACCAAAGGCAGTATCATTTCCTATACACATTTTGGCCAGTTCTCTGAAAAAGTAAGCAGTATTAAACTGGATATATGCCTCAATATTTTTGGCTTTGTTGAGGAGCTACAAGATTTATGGGTAGTCTCTGCCACTAGGAGCTACCAAGAGTCCTGCTATGCTACACATATTCTGGGTCTGTGGCTGTTGTTCCATTAATTATTAATACCCTCCAATCACTCTCAATAATATCAAGAGTTGAAGAATCTACCATAAAAAGTCACTCTGAAGGAGAGAATCCAATATCTGGAACTTTAATACCCTGGTTATTATTACTTTTATGTATTTACTAGTGTCTACAGGGTCTCACTATGTAGATCGGACTTGTAGTGATCCTCCTGTTTTCATCTCAGCCCAAGCATTGTGATTACAGGCTTGCACCACCATGCCCAGTCTCAATCACTGTCTCAGTGTGCCCCAGGGGTGGGGCTGGCACGGCACTCTGGGATTGAACCCTGGTCCCTGCACCTGCCTAAGCAGGTGCTTTAGTCCGTTGAGCTATGTGGCCGGCCCAATACCCTGGTTATTTCATTGTAAAAATCTGGCCCCACAAAATTTCTGAGAACAGATCTCATGTTTTTTAACTGCCACTCAGCTCTGTGGCCAGCATCACTCCAGAGATTTATAGGGCCTTGTGTCCAGGAAGGATGCAAAATCTCCAGCAATACACGTACAACACCTGTCATTATAACTAATACAACTGGCATCATCTTTCATAGCTCCTCCGACTATGGATGATGCACTAAGCAACAGACTGAGATGTGCCTTTCATTTGACTTTATGAACAGTACTGTATGCAAAAGCAATAAAAGACAGTGGGTGCCTTGGGAGTGGGGACTGTCCTTAATTACAGATGCCAGCTGTCTCGGCCCTGCTTCTGGTCCCTGGAACAGCTTCTGCCTTATGTCCACAGGACCAGTTTGGTGCAGATGCTGGGGTCTAACAGACGCATGTCCTCGGCTCACAAGATGTATCAGCAGCGGTCACGGGAAGGAGCGCGGTCTGTCTGTTCCCAGGTCTCACTGTGGGCCTCGGCTGTCAACACTGACAGCGATGTGGCATAACGAGCATCAGCAATTCAGTATCAAGACATGAAAATCAGGGAGGTTAAAATGTCCTGTTTAGCTAATCTCTAGGCAAAGGCAAGTTTTATCATGGAATGGTGAGCACAAAGATCACTGTAAGGAATTGGGCACACAGAAGAGTTCTGATTGTGAAAACCCTACAGTGGCAGAGGACAGTGGAGCAGGACAGTGCGCAGCAGCGTCACGTCCCCAGATGGCGCCCGGAGCGCCTCTGCCCCGGCTTTCCCGCGCCTGCAGTTCCTACACTGGGGCTGTGTGGCACGGTAATCGGAAAAAGCAATTTCAAAATATAAACTGATCTGGGCAAATAGCTGTCAATGTTCATTTAGTAGCCTCTGGTGGAGGAGACCGGTTTTGTTCTTGATCTTACCTAGGCAGTAGGGACAACACTGGCCTTTTCTGAGGACAGGTCTTTCACAGGACACAGATGGGCAAGACTCCGAGTAACAGCTAATCACGCTGTCCATGCATACGCAGCTGGTACAAACGTCGGGCTTCCAGGACTCAGCCGCCAGGAAGATGTCCCCTTCATCATTTCTGCAGTAGCCAGGCACGCTCTCGTTGTGGGACGAGGAAGGCTGAAGAGGTTCGTCTGGAAAAGTGAACACGAAGGTCAGCAAGGGGGACGATGCAGGCCAGCAACAGGGCAGCCAGTATGAGTCGCACGGACGGATCAAGAGCATCCCTGTCACGGAGGCTCTGCTGGTTCCTGAGAAGCAAAAATTCAGTCACCAACCAGGAAGTCAGGTAGAGACAGGTCTTGAATATCAAAACAAAATAACAAAGATCAGAAAAGGTGTAGTACAGCGATTGCTGTTTATCCTGCACTAGTTTTGCAGCCTTATTTCCAGTGGAATGGCCCAGAACTTGGATCAAAATGGGCGCAGTCGATCAGGACAACCCTGTCCGCCTTGAAACTGTACCACAGGCCACTGGCTGCAGAGCGCAGCTAACGAGAGGATTTCTGGGAGAGTGTTCACTTTCTCCCAAGGGCGATGCGCTGCCCTCCCCACCCTTCCACTATGTGCCTGCCCTACGTGTGCATGCGCTGCTGTAGCTCCAATACCTTTTTCAGATCTGCAAGGGAAAGGCCGTAATGTCACCGAGCCACTAAATCAGTTTGATACGTGTCTGCTTCAAAAATTCTTGGAAGGCAGGGAAAACATAGTCCTATTAGTGTAAAAATTTGTAATGGGGTTTTCTTTTACTCGCAGCCACATGTAATCCCAGCCACGTAAAACTATCAAGACACACCTATCCATAATGCCCCACGTTGGGCATTCCCATTCAATGGCTGAAAGAAATCTGAACTGTGCATGAAGGTGAAACCCCAGAGAATGCACTTGCCAGTTATCTGCGTCTTTTCTGCTTAAAGATTGAGGCCCCTAGATAAGCTTTAGCATGAAATAGAACAGAATATCACCAGCAAAGTGTATCTTTCTCTTGAGGTGTTGGTATTTGTTGAGATCAAAGATGTCTGCAACCCCCTAGGAGAAATCTGAGATATGAGAAAGGAATATGTTAAATTAGCAAGAACTCACTTCAGAAACGTCAGATTCACTGATGAAAGAGAACACTACCAACCATCTTCACCATTGAAGAGTCTAGAAATAGTCACGACGGTTGTACCCAGCAAGCCCCTAACAGAGTGACACTCTTTCAATGGCTACACTGTTGAGTTTATGTTCCTTTTTGAATCAACTGCTATTTTCAGCCATGAAGCAGAAATAACTGAAACAGACATGTAGTTATCACATGATGCCGAAACTCTAAATGTCATGTTTTCCTTCCATCTGCCTCACAGATACACCCCACAGAGAAGTCTGGTGTGAAGAGAAGTGCTTTGGGGAGGGCCAAAGGGGCTGCTGCACTTGAGGTCGGCTTGGAGGGGCACAGGTTACAGGACCAAACATCCTAATAACTTGCAGCCAGCTCTTCTGCTGCCAGTCCCAAAGGCACAGACACAAAAGAACCACCAGCGGGTCCACTGGCTCCCACGTCACCCAGGGCCTCTTTCAAGCAAGGCTCTGTGCAACTCATCCACCTGCATCAGCTCACAGGGGTAAAGCGGGCTTTCCATCTCAGGGGCCTTTTCAAGGTCAGCTCTGCTACAGAGAACTTAGGAAGAGGCTGGCCACTACCACCTTTCGTTTGGCTGGTAATAAGGAACGATTCACGCTTCTCCACACGGGGCCTTGAACATTACTGGGATTCTATAAGTGATACTGCGGTAGCGCTTGTGAGTAAGGACCAAGGTTGGGTCTAAAAATCTCGGAGAGGCGGCAGGGATGGCAATGGGAGGTAATGTAACAGGAGTGGAATGGAATGCTCGAGACACGAGAGGCCTCTTACCGGGGCCCAGAAAAGACTGCACTGGCACCAGGATGTGCAGGCAGTGAGGGAGGGAGAGAAAGCTTGGGTGCGGAGCATGCTCTTTTGCCAGCAGGCAGGACGCTTCGGCCAAATCCATCCTGCAAGCGCCACTTGGAATCTTGCCCAGCAGCTTCTGCCTTTGGGCCTTTCCTCCATGTTCCCGCCTCACAGAGCCCACTTTCTACTTCTTTCCGCAGTGCATGTGCCGCCAGACTGAGCACCCTTTCTCCTTGCAAACATTTACCCTTTATTTTCAGCAGTATTTTAACTGGCGCTCATCCACTCATTTTATTTCTTTGCTGCCTTCCTTTCTTTCCCATGCTATACTTTTTTTTTCCCAAGTATAGAAAACAAAGAATGAAAACAAATTAAAAAGTTACAAAGAAGAGACCAATGCCATCTCTTCGAGAGCACCTTTCCATTTCAGGTCTGGCCCTGAAGCAGCCCAGCAGGAGGGAAGGGATAGTAAACCATCTCAGACTCACCGCAGGACAGCTTTTGCTGTGTGCAGGTGTATTCTTTTCAAAGTGTTTTAGCAAACACATATCCTAAGACCAGAGATGAAATTTTTCTTGCTGTGCAATATACCTCCTGGCAATGCTACTCTTTTTTTTTTTTCTCAGCGAGGGTCTCGCTGTATAGCTTAGCCTGGCCTTGAGTTCACTGTGTAGCCCAGGCAGGGCCTTGAATAGTGATCCTCCTGCCTCAGCCTCCGAGTGCTGGGACTACAGGTGTGCACCACCACGCCAGGCCCGACAGTGCTACTCTTGAAATAACTAGGATGTGAAAACATTGTTATTTTGAGGTTTAAGATGTTTTACCTTTTGCTGCTGCAATACAGCGAAAAGATCAATGGATGGATAGCTCCTTTTAAAATGTAAATCATTATAGCTATGCTCTGAGTTACCATTTTAAGAGCAACCTCTGGAATACTGAAATAACACCAAACATGTTAAGGGTTTAAGATGAGGGATATCACTGGAATACCCTCAAGTCAAATGGAAAGAAAAAACAGACCCCAGACCAATGTTTATCAGCGAGAAGTCAAAGGCAGCACAGGGGCCGTACTTGCTGTTGGATCTGTAGGAAGAAGGCAGGAAGGCCAGCATTCGTAGGCGGCCTTCTCCACACGGCACTCCCTCTCCTATGGCTGAACCTCGGCCAGTCAGAGTCCCCTTGAGGAGTCCCCTAGTGGTCCTGGATGCACCCGCTTACTGCCTCTTCCACAGCCGCTGCTCTATTCCACTGCCTCCTGGCCCACACACAAGGCAGCTTCCTGGACCACGGCACTCCGCTGCCACCCTTTGCCGGCACTCCTCTGCCTTCTTTATTGTTATTTACAGAAGGTGGAGCGCTGGGTTGCTCACGACTGCGCCACAGGACAGGTGGCCTTTCTATCTGAGCTGACCTCATGTTCCTGCAGTTGAGCTCAGGAATTGCATGCATGTCTGCTAGGTGAATAACCTGATGCACACAAGCCAGGGTCAGAGTGCACAGGCCATGCCAAGGGCTTCTGCAGGAAGATGGGACAGTCATGACTCTTTACCAACAGAAAATATGAATAAGGGTGACAAGGATAAAAAAGATGGTGTGACTACCCACACGGCTTAAAAAAACATATGAACTCTTTCTTACATTAGAAATGCCTGCACTGAGTAAGCTTGTAAAGATGATAACAGCCAAATATTGTACTAAGATGCTAACCCTGTGGCCGTAATACATGGTGACAAGAGCCAGTGATGTGGCTGTCCCTGCAGGCGCAACTGATATTAGTCAAAGGTGCCGTCAGCACGAGCCCGTGAAGGACTGAAACAAGGAATATGCTGGGTTTAGTGGGACTCTGGACATCCAGTATGAAAAAATACTAACACAACGCGAGCGTTTATGTTTCACTGAGTGGCAACACTTGACAAGTAGTTATTAATTTAAAACATGGGAAGATTAAGCAACACCACAATAGAACCTAGATATTCTCTTCACTTGGTAATTTTTTATATCAAATGAAGTATCTTTTCTAAGTCGTATTCTAGTGTTTAGTATTTTAATTATAAAACCAGTAACATTGAAAATCATGCCACAATTTTGCATGATCATGTAAGAATTTACCAGCTAAGGTCTGAGAAATGATACAAAAAAAGTTCTTACACATACACAGTGTTAGCTAATTAATAATTCTGAGCCATAACGTATTACCTAGAACAGGGTTGAGGGAGTAACATTAGGCATATTTCAAAGTACCTTATGCTTTTCAAATAACTTCATTTATATTATTTATCACTATTCTTCACATTTATTAGCGATAAAGATGACTTTTCCCCTTAGCAAAATCATTTCTGAAATCTGTCAGCATGCCTTAAGGGACAACCTCAAGGCGCATTCCCTGAGTCTGAGATACAGGATTAAGGGAGAAAGTGTCAGAAGGAAAAATCTTTCTTTATCAAAGGCACTGCCAGCTCAGGGCACACTGCGCAGGATGTGGTCGCCAGAAGGCCACGGATTTAGGAGGCAGGCCGCCGGTATCCCCGCCCGGGTCCCTGCAGGGGCGCTCCCCGGGCCGAGTGCACCCCGCTGGCAGCCGTTACCTGTGCACTGTGGGCAGCAGGAGTCCTGGGTGCGTGCCGGGTTCTGGCAGAGCAGCGGCGGGCACACCTCGGTCTCACACAGCACCCGGCCACTGTGGCACGTGCACTGCGTGCAGGAGTCAATGTTCCACGTCTCTCCTTCCACAAAGTACTCTCCGCCAGGCGCGTGGCAAATGGAAGGAGTGCTGAGCTCTGGCTTCTGTACCACAAAGTCATCTGGGGAAGGACACAAAATCAAAGCACAAAAATGATTCATCCATAGTCTTTTTGGCTCTTGAAGAACCTGGTGCTGTTTGCTTTAAGGGAGAGAAATGAGTTGTCTGAGGAGTATTTCACTTATTCTTAAGGAGACTAGCAAGGAAGGGAAAAATATTCCACGCATAGAAATAAGAGGACAGTGTCAGAAGAGCTAATCTTGGGAAGTGCAGTTCAAGTGGCTCAAATCTATCAATAGCCGTAAGAGAATTCAATAGGAGAACTAAATTATTGGGAGTGGAGCAGGGTTGTAGCATCCCAGGGAATGCATAGGAGTTGTTAAGAATAAAGACCTCTCATTTACTGAATGCTTTTATGGTCCAATATTTCCACTCTAAGCACATGTTTATTTCTTTTCCTTACCAGTAGCCCTGTGAGGTAGGCACCATTATTCTGTTTTATGCTGGAGGAAACTGCGAGCTTAGAGTATTAAGTGTAGCCAATGTCCTGGAGCCCAGGTCTTTGGTTGCATGGGTAACACCTCCAGATTAAACAGAACTTCCAGGTGATGTACGCCCTAGCCATGTCATAATCCCTGGGAGCCTTGGCCCTCCTTCGCTTGGACACACGGCTGCTGTCAACAGGCCACACCTAATCTTGGCCAGCGGCCAGCACGCTGAGCAGGAACGCTCCCAAGGAATCAGCAGTCTGGAAACCCTCACCTGAGACTAAACATTTGTTTGGTGAGATCATCCAGAGAGCTTGATGCCGAGAGGCTGATGATAGCTATGATTTCTTTCCCCAAAAGAGAGGTGGTTTTGGAGCTGTGGTGAAATGATAATGATAGAGGGAATTTAATGCTCAAATATCTGTAGAAAGACTAGGAGCTACCCTGGAGCTGTGTTAGGGAAACGAGAAGCATACATTCAAAAACCATGTTCAGGTGGTCCAAACACAACAAGCACTTCAAGGAGGTACTGACAGGGTCGAATCCTGCTGGGAAACAGTCCTGAGCCACCAGGGCTCGCTCAGGCCTGGAGCTCCACGGAAGGGGAAGTTCAGAGAAGGTCCCTCTCTGCACGGAGATGGCCAGGCCCAAGTCACCCCGGAGTGTACTGCTGTCGCTACTCGTAAAGCAGAAGTCAGCATAACAGTCAACCATCCTCAGGAGGTAAGTGGTGCAGGCGACTTCCAGTGAAGGAGGTGACATTCAGCACAGCTTTAATCTTAAGAGAACTAAGAGTGACTGGGACATTGACCAAGTGGACATGTCACAAAACACTGACATTAATGTTACATTCACTAACAACTGCATCAAACTTTCCAGTATAGTGCAGGGGCTACAGGAAGGTAATTAGAATAAAAAACAACCTGGGACAAGACGATAAAGATGTATTTCCTGTATTTTACAAAGAAAAATTGCTTCCAAGAGCATCAAAACTCTAATTTTGGGAAAATGGTCCATGACTAGATTCAAAATAGGCCACAAGAGGACCAGCAATTGTCACATTGTAAATGCACACATGACACGGAGTGGTCAGGAGAAAGCAGACATGCCTGGAGGCAGCCTGTCTTTCTAATTCCTTTGCTATCCTCTTGCCTCAGCTGAAAAACAG
Source organism: Tympanoctomys barrerae (assembly GCA_002564285.1). Classification (NCBI taxonomy): domain Eukaryota; kingdom Metazoa; phylum Chordata; class Mammalia; order Rodentia; family Octodontidae; genus Tympanoctomys; species Tympanoctomys barrerae. The sequence goes on along the minus strand of NDGN011558169.1, from coordinate 6,690 downwards.
AGGGGCTGGAGAGATGGACAGGAAGGAAAAAGGAAGGGAGTGAGAAATAAACACATGAGCAGCAGTCTGGTGGCTACTGTACTGGAAGAGTCCAGCCGCTGCCCACTCAGTCCAGAACCACCCCTGAAATCAACAGCAACTTCGACATTAACAGCTACACAACAGCTGGCTCCTGAATGCAAGAGGGGTGAAAATACTCTTTATACTGAGCATGCATGGGTGCATCTGCTCTGGACTAGTGCTGGTCTACAGCGTGCTCTGAGCTACATGCACAACAGAGGGTGCACGGTGGGCTAGCAGGAGAAGCTTCACCTGCTCTCACAGACGCTCCTGGCCAATCGGCCGCAGCATCAGAGTTTTCTAGGAGTGTAAAACCTGCTGTGAGTGGTGCACGCAGGGAGCTAGGTCACATGCTCCTTATGAGAATCTGATGCCTGGTTGTCTGAGGTACGGCTGAGGGGTGATGAGTCTGCAGAGAGACTCCTCCATGAGGCCGCTCCCTGGTACCAAAAAGGCTGGGGGCTACTCTCCTAGAGTCTCTGGTCATAAGAACCCACATATGACAATGTACTAGAGTAAAGATTCTGGAAAAAACATCACCTACACATCATCTGCAGGCCTGTGCTTTTCACACCGTATCTAGCCACACACTAATCCGTCACCCACTGCGTTGATAGAAAATTTCCCATATTTCTTTAACTGTGGAAGCCATCTCTGGTTGCACGACTCAATTTAGGGCTGCTCGTTTACTTGCAGTCATGTCTGTGCGTTTCCACACTCTGACCCTGGGACATTTCTGCCAAGGAGGACTCGTGTCAGCGGAGAGCCAGGTGCAGGTCCACGCTCTCCTACAACCTCCTGTGATTAAAGACTGTGTCTCAAGCGGAAAAGGACTTTCCCACCCCCATTAAGACTCCTAATACTAAGCTGTTGCTTTGCCTTCCAACGTAGTGGACACAGCAGCTTTGCAGAGTTAACTAGCAAAATACAAGAAAGGGAAAGAGTTCTGATGTAGAGCACCCAAAGGAACTGTGAGGAAACAGAATAAGCCACTTATTCTGCAGTTTTCTGCCTCTGCTTCTCTACAGGGTGTGGGAACTCCCTGCCAGTCTGCACATACAGTTACTGCGCTGAGCATCTCAGAGCTGAGGGACTTCACCTGTCCTGTTGCCTGGGCCCTGCCAAGGTAAGGAGTACAGGTACAGCCAGGCCACAACCTTTTTCCCTCCCTGGCTAGTCCTGCCTTGCTGCAAAGGACCAGGCCTCGGACTCCTGGCCACACTTCCGCGTAGATGGACAGGCATTACCAGGATGGGCCAGAAAAAAGATAATTATGACTCTCAAACGGGATCCTACATTTAAACCTTAAAAGAAATCTGATGTGTTCGGGAAACTGCACTGTTCCCTGACCTTCCAACTCTTTTACTTCGGGTAAGAGAGTTAATTTTTCTGTGTCTGTTTTCCAGACATCCTAAGTGTAGTTTCCCTCTAACTGAAAGTGACCTACACAGAAGGAAAATAACATCTAAGACTGTGCTGAGCTTTTAAACTAAAAGGCACTAGATGGAGCATTATGGTAGTAACTACTGCTATTGACAATCCCAGTACAAACCCCATGAATTACAAATCTGTTCTGATCTTCTAGTATCTCCTTCTGATTACCATCATTATGACTTCATATGTTTCAGATGTGTGGCCTTGGTCACTCTGAAGTTTTTCATCTGGCAAGAGTGCCGCATGTACATTATTTAAAAACAGGAAATTACCACAGACCTCAATACTGTGCTTCCTCTCCAATATTACTTGGTAAGCTTTTACGAAATAAAACTAGAACCATTTCCTCAGACTAACTAAGGTATTCAGCCTTAACTCACCATTAGTAAAATGTACAGCTGGATTTAAGCACATACACCCAGAAACCTTCACAGAAAAGCAGTTCAAAGATCAGTATCACTGAGTAAACCCTCCAAAAATGAGGAGAATAGCTGCTGGAGGTTTAGCATTTTCTCTGGGTTTTGGCTAGTCCTTTATTGTACCGCGTGCTTCTGTGGCTGCTGCTAACAGACACCACATACAGGAAGGTATCCCAGGTGCTGTCCCTGCGCTTCCCCGGGGTCACGGGTGTGCATGAGGCCCCACAAGGCAGAAGTCGTTTACATTTGGAGCACACGAGAGGGCAGCCAGCTTTTACCTGCACATGACGGGCAGCACTGTCCAGGACGAATGGTGGGGTTGCCACAGGCAGGCACTGGGCAGGTGATCAGGGCACACATTTCCCGTCCATGGTGACAGTAGCATTCCCGGCACCCGTCATGCCAGCTTTCCTCATTTTTATGATGATGGCCATCCATGGACAGGCATGTGCCTGACAGGACAGGCGGCCCGGCTGAAGCAGGGACCTCTGGACAGACAAAGGCAGCCTGGTAAAGAAGCAGCTACAGCACAGGAGAAATGGCCTGCAGTGTCTTTACAGGAGATGGAACCCAGCCAGCACGCGTCACGACTACAGAGAACAGTCAGTGACGTGGGGAATGCTCGGGGAAGGAATTTAAGTCAACAGGCTCTCAGGTTTGAGGGCGGAAAAAAGGATGAGAGAGATAAAAGCTTGCAAAATTGCTTCTCTTCTACTGGTAGGATTATGGCTGATTTTTATTCCTTTTACTCTACCTTGTCATAATTCCACAACAAACAAGCATTGGTTTTAATAATGGATGTTACATACTCATATATGTTTAACTAATACAAGAAAATCATTTCAGAAGCTTTACCCCATGGAAAAATCCTGGGCCCCTAACAATATTAGATTTTTGTCCCTCAGAACCACGGAAGCAATGGTTAGATTTTTGTTAACTACAAACCCTTCAAGTACCACTAAGGTGGTTACTGTTCAACTTGGAGAAAATACTGAGGAAACTCAGGAACCTTCTATGGTTTCATCTACCTCTCATGGTAATAACCACATCAAACTGGAATGGAATGGGTAGGACTTGGGCTGTGAAAAGGGCAGAAAACGCAAGCTGGGTACAAAGTTACGGCTTCAGGAATGTCCCTGCAGCATGTCTCAGGAAGAGGCGATGCCTAGGGTCTGTACTTATGTATGGCTCTGGAAAGGCAAGCACTTCTCGTATCCTACACCTACACTCAGGGGCAATGAAATGAGGCTGTTCACTGTATCGGGTGTATCAATACCACTCCTGAACAGAAGTAGGCTTCATGGAGGCTGAGATAAACTTTAGCTTTAGGCTAAAGTTCCAGAGACAAGTAAAACTGCAGAGCTAAGAAGTGATTAATTTGGCAAATGTGCTTATCCATCATATGCTTGCTTTACATTCTGTTCTGCGCTTTTATTCCATTAAGATGAAGAAAAAGGGAGTCCTATGGGAGGGTCCCACAGAGAGTGGCATTTGTGTCAGAGTAGCAATCACTTAATCTGTTTCATTTACCAAATGCCCTTCTGTTCTTTGTTTCATTGCCCCTGGCTGCTTTGAGAGGCCAAGGCTGTGTGTTCATACTTACCTCTGCATCTGCAGATAAAACAGCCATGACTATCTTGCTGGAAGCCCAAGGGGCAGATTTTACTGCATGGGAGCTCTGGACATTTCTTACAGCGACAGATGTCACAACCGTGCTTATTCTTCCTGGGTAATTAAAATTTGGCCAGAGGTCAGAAAATCAAAAAGTCTCAAATGATACCCAAGCATTCAAATCGAGGGTCAAAGAAGGGATAGTGCCACTTGAGCATAATGACTTGACTTCTGCTTCTACAACTCTTGGGGAGATGTGTAATTAGCTCCCTGTGGCTCTGCCCAGGGCCCACCCCAAGACCATGCTTTAGAATTCCCTGAGTAGTTCAGTGCTTCTGGGATGTGGCTGTCAGAATCCCAAAGACATGACCACTGATTTAATTAGGAAAATCAGTGTCACCATGTGAAGAGACAAATGTGACACTCCACGAATAGGAAGCTGAACAATACTGAAGATTAGCATCAGGTAGAAAAGTCCTTCTTTTGTTTGGGTTCCCAGGCTTCCTCACAAGACACATTCTCTGAGAGATTTCAGACACTAGTGAAAAACTTTGCAATGAGGCATCTACCTAAGCTTACAGAAGATGTGGCTTACGGGCCACAGTCCTGGGAAGGCTTTGAGAGTGTTGATAACGAACAAAAACCTTCAACAGTGTCCAGCAGCTACTTCATTAGGTCTAGTTAGAAAAAGATATGGGGTTTTATACCCTCCAGCCATGACATACGGACAAAGAGTGTTGGAGGTAAAAGAAAATGTTGGAGGAACCTTCTTTCTAAATTCTGCATTGATTAGGAAGATGACGTAAAATAATCAATGAATGTTTATAAAAACCAAATCCTTTCTTTTTTCTGAAAAGAATGACTCAAAGGAGCTCATCTACCCTCTCTCTCTCTTCCTCAGGTTCACAGCTGGAGGGCTGAGGACTCCCAGGTTCCCCATCTCCTCAGACTTGGGGTTAATAGGGGGCCCCTGGGCCTCTAACTGCTCTATGTGTACCTATGTTTCATCCCAAGTAACACTAAGTGGCCAGGTATGAGAGCCAACTGACAGGAAGAAAACACCTGTTCTTTCTCGCCTTGGACAAGTAAAGGAGATATAAAAGATGACAGGCCTGTGAGAAACCTTTAATATGTGACCACTGTCTAAGGGACGAAGTACCATTTTGCTAAGGAAGTACTAAACATGAAGATCTCACTTCAACATAATGAACATAGTAAGTGAATTACAGTCATGCCATATACTGTATCATCTTCTAGATCTATCAAGGCTTTGCTATTCTTGTTCATCCATCCATCCATTCCTACTGTAAGCATATATGAACCTCACTCACTTGGTATGTCAGGCAACACCAAGGGCTGCCTAACACTCACCATAAAGAATTTGGTCAAGATTTTTTTTTCAATGGCTGGCCAAATAGCTCAGGGGATTACAGTGTCTGCAAGCAGGCACAGGGGTTGGGGATTTGATCTCCTGGCCTGCTGTGCCAGCCCCGACCCCTGGGCGTGAGACTGGGCGTTGTGGCACACACCTGTAATCCCAGCTCTTGGGAGTCTGTAAACAGGCGGATCACTACGAGTCCAATCTAGTAGTGAGACCCTGAACACCCTGTAGGCCCTTCCCTAAAATAAAATTAAAAAAAAGATGTCTTTTTCAGAGGGTGAAACAATTTCTAGCCAGTGCAACACTCAGGTGTCCCTAACAGTTAACTGGCTTCTCTCTGAGTGTGCTTACCATCAGGAATACGAAGTGAAATTTAGCATCTTCCAAGAGATTTTTCTCCAAGATGTAGGCTGGATTTGAATGTGGCCTTGATTCTAAACTGTCACAATAGTGTAGCAAGTAGCTGCTGCTACTATCTTCAGAAAAATGATACTTTACATTATAGAAGTGATAGAATAATTATACTTATATTGGGATCATATTTATATTTTAGAATTAAGAATGATATATTTGAAGAATTTTTAAGAATGTTCTCAATTTAACTATCCAATTAAAATGAGAAGCCTACCCTTGCAAGCTTAGAATTTTCAAAATAAAAAGATGACTGAAAGAAGATGGGCAAAAGATGATGATGTATTTAAATCCCTCATGACTTGATATTAAATATATAGAACTGGAAAGACAAAGATTGAGATGGAAGACAGCAAAGGAAAGAATGACAGAAAAATCTTTTGAAAGGTAATTTTTAATGGATCAACTTGATATAAAGGCAGACACAAATGTTAATATAGACCAAAGAAACAAATGTTTTATTTTATGTTAATTTGACCTTTAGCTGACCCCACAGTACAGGTTAATTAAATTATTATGAAAGAGTGCCTCTGACAGCTATGAAAAGTTGCGGCACTCACAGCAGCGGGGCCTCATGACAAGACCACCTCCAATACCCGGCAATGTCCAAAGTAGCTCGCTATGGGGATGTGATGTGTGATCCAATAGGACCAGATGGCATCTGTACCACTTTCTTAAAAAAGGATGAACGAAACTTGATTCTTATCTTCAGAAACACAATCACTTTCCTTGCTTTCTGAATTACCCAACAAAACCAATATGGATAATGGACTTAGAACACCACTGATTCTGTCACTAACATACATGAAAGGTCAGCAAAACAGGTAAGAACATTTCAACAAACTACACTTGGCCGGCTCTGTGGATGAGGAAATACGTACAGGTATCCTAGCGGACAGTGCTTGTCACAGACGATGGGCCTGCACTTCCTGGGCCGCGGGCGGCACTGACAGATCTCACAGTGGTGGGCATCAGTTAGGAAACCGGAGGGACAGTCCAAGGTGCAGCCTTGTTTAAGGCTCAAGCACAGCTCCTCCCCTGTGAAGACACATAGACAGTACATTTCTTTCAAAGAGGAACAGGCCAGAACATACTGTTGCTTCAGTATCTTCCAAGAACCCTCTAATCTTTGACAGATTCAGAATTCTCAGCAGACAACAGCATCAGTCATAGCTCCTTAGTACAGGCTGTTATTTCATGATTGTCACAATAGGATTCTACCTTTTAGTGGAACGGCCCAAAATGCAATGCAACTTAGAAATGCATTTCTGAAGCCCAATTCCATCTGGTAGGTTTCTAGTGATGAGTAGGGTGGTTAACTATTGATAGTAACCAGTGCATCTGATATATATATATATATATATATATATATAT
>NDGN011558164.1:18590-33382 GCA_002564285.1 Tympanoctomys barrerae | reverse complement strand
AAAAAAAAAGTATATGAAGAATAAACCTTAAGGAAATCCATGGACTTTAGTTAATTGTATATTTATTTTGGTTCATCAGTTATTAACAACATGTGACACTAATTCAAGATATTAATTATAAGAAGTATCGTAGAGGAGCTTTCTGTGTTTTATACTCAGTTACTCAGAAAACACAAAGCTGCAAAAATGAAGTCTATTAGTTATACAAATGTTGTAGAGCGGGAATAGTAGGTTGGGATTTCATGCTCTATTTTGAGCTTCCCACTTTCTGGTGTGGCTGTAAGTGACAGGGTTGGAGTTTGTTCTTCAGAAGGGAGATGTGGGGCAAGACCCAGGGCATAGGCATCTCAATAGAGGTACCTGCCAGTGATATTAAGTGTCAGAAGAGGACCAGATTTAGAACACTGTGAATTACAGATATTATACACAGACAATGAGGGAACTGCAGAGACCCTGAGAAGAAAGTGAGTAAATAGGAAAACATGGCACTGTGGATGCCTCCCTTGGGGAGGTAGGAAAAAGCACAAAGCGTGATCCCAAGCATTTGCCAGACAATGCTGATCACTGGTACAGCACTGGCTGCTCTAACAAAGTGCCACAAACTGGGGAAAATATTAGAAACCTTTCCATTGCCTTTGAAGAGGCTAGAAGTTCAAGGTGTTGGTCAATAAGCAGTGCAGTGCAGTAGATGGCAGCTCCAAGTGAAAACCTTTTCTGCTAGCTTTTGGTGTTGGTTAGCAAGCCTGGCATCCAATCATGGGTGATCGCTCCAGTCTGTCTCCTTCTTGCTAGGACAGTGTGTCTCTGCCCATGTGCCTCTCTCCTTATCAGGACATCAGCAATTGGCTTAAAGTCTATCCCAATCTAATGCAACCTTACCTTAATTTGATTAATTTGACTTTAAAGACACTATTTCTGAATAAGATTATGTTATCAGGTGTTGGAGGTTAAGACACGAACACGTCTGTTTGCAGGACACGCGTGACCTTAGTGCAAAACAGTTCACAAAACCCTAAGTGATCTTGGGCTTTTACACTGAAGAACTTGGAGAGGAATAAAATAAAAAATAAATAAATAAACTTCTTTCCACAGATAAGGAGGATCCATGCCTAACTGTAATGATGTGAATAGTAAACGAGAAAGAAAAGGTGGAAATCATTAATGAGGACACAATATTTTAGGAAGATTTGAGGCAAACCCGGAAGTAGTGAAAGGCAAGGACATCCCCCCACTTTTATAATTGTTGCTTTTAACTAATGAGATGGGCTAAAGGGCTGAAAGCATAATTTCATGCATAACAGACATGCCGTGAAAATTCTGGAGAGATCGAAGAGGTAGAATACAGGACACGGATTAAATGTAGACCTAGAACAATGTCATTGCCTAAAATAAACTGCAAGAAAAAAGAAAAAATACTTACGATATAACTATGTGTGATACTGACTTATTCACAGATATAACGACAGGAAGCTGGCACAGTTCACCTTAGGATGTCTCCCTTTGTGTGTCTGAAGCTTTAAGGTAAGAGATTTGAAAAGGGAAGACTTTTTAAATATTTACAGGAAAAGTTGGAAGGGGAAATGACTGAGTGAATTCAGGTATGCGGAGCGTCTCTTTGGGGCCAAAGAAGCACATTCTTAGGAGAGTTAGTATACATTCTTTGGTTGAAACTCACCTACGCTTGTTTTCTTTCTTTCTTTCTTTCTTTTTTCCTTCTTTCTTTCTTTCTTTCTTTTTTTTTTTTTTCTAATTACGGCTCTTCATCCTATCAGGTGGAAACAGGTGTGATAAAAGAATTGGCGCGTATTGGTCACAAACTAAAGAATGGGCTGTGATGTTTACACTGAATAGCAAAATAAAGAAAGAGAAAAGGAAATGTCAGGGAAAGTATGCAGAGGTCAAGATACAGGAAGATTCGGTCAGATTGTACAAAAGGTACATTGGAGAAACTTAGGAAAATTTCACGCACTGCCTGGTGCCACTGGAGAGCGGGAACTTCCAGGTCGGCACAGTTCTAGGTGAGCTGAAGCTCCGGGGTAGCAAGAAATATGTGAGAGGCGAGAGTTTTGGGGAGTAGGTTATAATCGGATCATTAACCTTTTAACAAGTGTTTTCTAAGTCAGCCAGAACATAAAATATGGTTGAACAATTGTAAGAGTGCATTTGTTTTCTTGACTGGAAGCAAAGGTCTGAATTGGTGGCTTTGTGCACAGCATCCTCCTTTTTGGGAGCATCCTCCTTCCTCTCAGCTTGCCCCAGTTTCCTCCCTCCCCAGTCTCCCTCCTCCATAGGAGAGTTGGGGTTCCCTCTACATTGTCTCCCCACTCTGAGAAGATCAGCTTTCCAGTCACAACACATTCGCTTCATGCTTTCCAGCATCCCATAAGCTGCTCTAAAAATGCTGAAGATCTTAACGAGGACTCATCGAGTGAACTGAGAGAGAACAAGGAGAAGGGATAGAGATCGGAGCCAAAGCTGGTAGGAATCCTAGTCACCGGCTACGTGACAGCTGGAATCTTAGCCTTTGTGTGTTTCAGATTTCTTATCAGCAGTGAAGAATAAGAGGATCTACTTGTCCATCATAGATTAACACTAAGTATTTGATAAATAAAGGTAGTGTGGATGGATGTATATTCTTCACTCCTATAGAACAGTTAAAACTCAGAGGTACTACATCTTAACTGTGAGAACTACTTGTGGTGGGAAGAGTTCGCAGCGCAATTGATGATTCTCTTGTCCACCAAATCATATTGGGCATCAACATAGCTGTTTGCCCAATGCAGTGCCATCTACTGGTAAAGAATTGTTAAAAATAAATTATAAGTGGATTTCCTATTTTCCTCTGTCGTAAGAAATATTTAAAAGCTTCTGAATTTTTAAGATTTTATTGAAAGTTTAGATGTAGTAGAAAGTCTGACATTTATTTCCCTTTCTTAAAAAGTGTATTCTGTAAACTAAAAAAAAAAAAAGTACAAGAGTTTTGAAAGAAAGAGCTCCTTTCTAGAATGTCTTGAACTGACTAGACTAGATGGGGTTAAAATAATCTCTTCTAATCAGCACCTATGTGGCCAAACCATTGAACGATTTACATTCATCCAGGAAGGCAAATGAAATAGCAAGATCAAAGTATTGTAGGCCTGTGGTAACTGATCTCCCTTCACATGGTTTATCAGCTGGGTTTGCTCAAGATTATGTCATTCACTGTAATGGCACTAGCTAAACATACACTAGGAAACATAGAAAGCTGCTTGCTTACTGTTACTGCACTCCCAGGGATCGGCAGCTGCTCTTTTGCTGATTGTCGCAAAAGACTTCAGACCTAAGGAATTGACCTTAGCTAGGTTATACTCCAAGAAAGAGGCAAGTAGATTAAGACACAGACAAGAAATAGACAGGTGAGGAGGAAGGACACTTTTGAAACTACATCATTAACCAAAAGATAATTACATTAAAGAATCTCCCACAATACTTAGGAGATACAAATATAATTAGTCTTGTACTTAGACAGTGGAAAGTGCTGGTGAGCCAATTTAAGATTTTTTTCATTATTTTTATAACAGTCTTTATGGCTGACCACTAATTCTGTTTGTCAGCCCAATTTTATAGATCTTTAACACAATTTCTTCACTTATATAGTTTGTTGATATAATTAAGCAGAGACCTATATATTTTTAATTGTATTTCAACTTCCTTTCCATTGAAGGGCTTCAACTGGAAATGATTTTTTTCTTCCCTGTTCTGAGATTCTTTTCAATGATCAGATTCAATGACTTTGAGACACAACAGTGAGCACATTTAAAAAACAAAATAAAAATAAACAAGCTTCTGTTAGAGAATTAGGATAAAGGCAATCTGTCCCAACGGGGTTTGTTTGTTAATTGCTTTGGTCCACTTTACAAGGTCAAATCCATTCTCCTAATGACAAATCTCATCTGTTCTGGCAGCAGAAGAAATGTTTTCTTTCACTTCTACGTGTGGCAAGAGCTCATTCATCTCAGTAAGTTCTGAAGAGAAATCGAGCTACATCAGAGAGAGGAGTATTCAGAGGGCAACTGACGGCCAGGAAGATATATGGAATTCACTTTCCTGGGGCAGACATTCAAATGGTAACAAGTGATACAAAACAGCTCTATATTTCAGCATGCTGTGTATTCGCTCCTGATGATTAAGCCCCCCTGTGAACCATCTGCGTTTAATGGGTTAGAACTACTTTGTAGCTGCAGCTTTTTTCCTTCCACTGCTTTTCTTATTTGAGAAGAGGGTAATCTCCACTCTTTAAAAGTTAAGCATGTAAGAAAACACTGCCAAGAGAATCGGAGCAAAAAAAAAAAAGGCGAATTTATGACCAAGTGTTGTTTTAAGCATTTAGCAGTATAAATACGAAGAGTAGATAAATGTGTACAAGTAGATGCCTAAGTGACTTTCTGTTTATCTCAGTTACATTATTTGCCTAAATTCCCTAGCAGAATTAGCCCAATTAGCTTATATAATGACTAACGCTGTTTGTCAGCTAAGCTATTAGGCATGTCCACGGCTGATACTCCACTAAGGGATGGTATTATTTTGCCTCTAAGGGCCTTGGGACCTACAATTTGTATCTGGTAGTTTCTACAGATAAAAATCAGAATCTAGTGTGGAAATTATTGTACCTTGAAGCAGTGTATTATTAATGCAATTAAATTGAACTTGTGGTTTAAAATAGCGCCGACGCTAATGGCTTTGTGTGTACGCGTCGGCTGCACCGGAGCCGTGTCACATTTTACTCACATCTCATTATTTTCCTTTGACTTAGCGGAGTGACCAGCCATAAGCACTTCATAAATATTTGCTGAATTGAATTAAACTCCGCGAACTGAGAGGTGAGATAGGGCTGATCCTTGGTGACACGTCTGAGATCGGAATCTTGATTCTCTTCTGCCCAGTAGTTGGCGACCACTGCCAACCCTAATGGCAACATGGCTTTTAAATCTAAGAAATCACGTGGCTCCAGATGCTAATGGGAGTCCTATAGCGAGGGAAGCCTCACAAGTTCTCTCTTGTTATTTGTGTTCATTCTAAATCCATTGATTAATTTCAACAGTTTCAGACCTAATGACTCTTAGATCACTTCTTAAGTGTTTTCAAATTTCTCTAAGGTATCCCCCCCCCTTTTTTTAGTTTTTCTCCCCACTTCCAATCAGAAAACACATCTACAAGAGGAAGCTCCTCAGAGCTTTAAACGCATCAATCAGTTTCACAGCCGAGAATAGAGGGATCTAGATAAGAGAGGCATTCCTCTATTAAACCTCTGTTTATATATTTAGGCAATGGTTTTACATAAACTGGGAAGACATTGGCCAAGTGGAAACAGACTGAAGACACGAAGCAACCAACTCCCAGCTGCTGCCTCTTCTTTTCTCACAGTCACGAGTGTTTTTTCTAAAAAGACCTCAAAAATCTTCTCTCTCTTTCTCTTGGTCCGAGATGAAAGTGTGTGCCAGTGTTACAGCCTCTTATTGTATTTTTCCATCTTCTTCCTGTAGATAGGAATTCTGCTACTATATTGATGTACTTTTTTATACCTTTGCATTAAAATATTACCTTAAATATATATATTACTTTCAATATTAGGAAAGTCTCATTAAATATCACTGATGTAATTAGAGTGGATGTTCACTGCAGACAAAGGTCAGTGCTTGAATTTATTCATAATTTTTGTCACCTGTGTGGCTTATTAAACTATTATGCGCTCTGCACATATTGGTTATTATTTGACAGTAAAATCCTTGAGAAACATCATTGAAGTAACTTTTTTCCTGTTGAAGCTATGAATTTTAGTCCTCTTAATAAACATAACAATAAAGTAAGAAAAATAATTACTTCAGATTTGAAAATAAGATATGTCAGGTAATGTAAATAAATAAAGGATTAAAAAATACTTTAGTAACAAAAATTTATTTGGGTTCTCTTTCCAAATAATAAGATAAAGTACTACACTTATATGCTCCTGTTACTTTTTACTAAGTTTGACTCAACTATCACCACTTCTTGGTAGCCTTACATGAACTATGAAAGGCAGAATTAATTTCACTTTTGTTATTTTCCTTTTTTTTTTTGCTTGAGACACTTCCAAGTTATATGATTATTTTCTTTTCTTATGCATCTCCTAACAAGCATGTCACCATCTAGAAGGTCTTAGCACAAAGGAAGTCTCCTAACAAATGTTGATACATTAAGTAGAACCTAGTTTAAAGATTTTATAAAATGAAGAATGAGAAGATAAAAATATATGATTGCATAAAGAGGATGGAAAATGAGGGCTATGGAAGTATACCATTAAATAATGCACAGACTGTAATAAAGTATATCTCAAATTCATATTTAAATTATTTCTCCTTTCTAAATTTAAGGAAAGCCCATGGGACAACATACTAAAGGGGAAGATTTGGACTTAGAAGTGGCTTTTATTGTGTGATTGTATCTCCTCCTCTGTGCACTGTGATACCTGTATCCACTGTCACAAGATGGTACAAGTCAAATGAGAAAATAGATGTGAAAGGGCTATTAATTTAAAACCTTATGCTGCTTTCTCAATTATTGATGAAAGCCTAACTAAATGACCTGCCTGAAGCTTTATAGCAAGAGTGGCAGAACTAGGGTTCCTAAAGCCCAGCTCTTGCCAGGACACTTCACAAACCACTCTCACACTTCCTGGATGCTTTGTTCGCATGTGCTCGTTCCCTATTTCTTAGATATTCTTAGTAAAATACCTTCTTCGTGCACCCATTGAATACACTGAAGCAGGTCAGCGAAATAGCTCAGCAGGCTCAGCGCCTGCTTAAGCAAGTGCAGGGGCCGGGTTTCGATCTGCCGCCCCACGTGCAGCGCCGGCCCTGCGCACCGGCGTGCTCGGAGGACGATTGAGACTGGGCACGGTGGGGCGCGCCTGTAATCCCAACTCTGGGAGGCTGAAAACAGGAGGATCACTGAGAGTCTGATCCGTGTAGTGAGACTGTGTACTAAATACATTAAACACACACACACACACACACACACACACACACACACACAGATAACAGAGAGAGTATTGTACTGAGATTTATTGTCCACATTTATAAGTGGAAGAGAATGCTAAATTTCATTCGAAGGAATGTGGAAACACCATTTTTGAGAGGAAGTACAATGTTCCTATCTTGGTTCATGAATCTCTGAATTCTGTGTGGAGACGTATCTCTCTTATCTCCTCCCGTCTAAAGTGAGAATTTGGCTCTGGCAATAAGCCCAGGGTTTGAGCGTTCAAGTCCTTCCTTCAGCAACAATTCAGGCTGATAAATGGCCTGCAGGGGACTCCTTTGGCCTTTTTGTGAAAACTTGTTACCTCTTAACAGTGCTAGCAATTATTCAGAAAGTCTTAAATTTTTAAAGTATATGCCTATATGCTATGTGTAGACGCATGAAAATCTCCAGAATAAAATTTTCTATTATGAACCTAGGTTATGAAATAATGCTGTGAATAGTAATGATTTTTTAAAAAAGAATTATCAAGAAAAGAAGAAGAGGGGGGGCTGGGGAGATGGCTCAGGGGAATAAGTGCTTCCCTGGCAAGTGCAAGCCCTGAGTTCAATCCCCAGTTCTGCCAAAGAAAATGAAAAAATAAAATAAAAAAGAAAGAAAAGAAGAAGAGTATTTTCATTTGGATCATTGGTATCATTACTGCTTGGTTTTTGTAAAATGTATATTACTGGACTTAGAGGATAAAGACAAAAAATGCTATAATGTGCCTTTTATTAAATAGATTCTCTTGTAACAAGCCATACTTTATACAATGCAAAATGCAAAACTACTATAAAGAAACATGACTTATAACTTCAATGCCTAATTATTTAAAGTAAAAATGGGTGAAAGCAATTGTAATTATAAAGATATACTTTTCGATTCTAATCAGAGAAAAGAAAATCAGCTTAACTGGGATTTCAAAAGCAATTTCCACCTTTCTCCTCAAACATTTAGCAACATACTTGGTAATTATTTTTAATATAAATGTCTATCTTAACCACTCATTGCATAAAATGTTATTTAAATTTCACATTAAAAGACTAAAGCCAGGGTCATGCATATATTTAGAAAAATAAAATTTAAAAGTTTATGTAAACAGTGTAATTGATCTTTCACTTCTTACCCTCTCCAAAATACCATTTAGCTGCTGATGAACAAAACATCGCAGCATTATAGAAAGACCACCACACAGAACACAAGGGGATGTTGTACAAATTGTACTATGGAAGTAAAAATAAATACCCAGCATTTAAGAGCAAAGCAATATCCCACTCTTGTGAGAACTGTATAAGACGCAATTGTCTGTTTCTTCTTTCTTCCTTGGAGATAAAAGAATTAAGGCTCCAAAGAAAAAATGAGAGTAATACACTCCCATAATTTATACACTCAACTCCATGAGTTTTCCCATGGATGTATAGGTTATATAATTTTGTTTTTCTTTCTAGACGTGTTGTCACGCCTATAGCAAAGACTGCTTACTGCGGGTGTGTTTTCCACTTTCACAAGCTGTTAAGAAGCAAACAGTCACTATTTAATATTCACAAAACATGTGAGATACCTTCAACTTCCATAACACATTTTTTCTGAAACTTCATTTGATGCTTAACAAGTCTTACCTAATTCTCTCAAAAACTAACCTCTTGAGTCTCAAGGTTTCCCAGAAAAGCAGACAGACATCTCTTAAGCCATCTTTGCAAGAAAAATATGCAGAAGGGTCACACAGAGTTTGAGACAGTCATAGGAAAAAGTGTTCTTGTGTATGAAATTATTTAATGTGCCCATTTCCAATAATCAGTATTGTCAATCATGATCCCAAATAAAGGGACATAAAATATTTTTTTCCTCTTAGATATTATTTTTTAAGTTCAGCATTTGTGTGAGCAGAATGAAATGTAATGTGTAAAATTTTGCTTCACCTAAGTTCAGGAAGAGCAAGAGAAAATTCAGGAAGCGTGTTTCATGTGTTTTCTGTGTTAGCTGTATCTTATACTATTACATCCAAAGTTAATTTTATTACATTTTGCAAATTAAGTGCATTATAAAAATTTCAGTGAAAAACTAAGTAATTTGCAATATTAATATGAAGGAATGTGCTCAGTCTGGACTGCCGCATTATAACAGGAGGCATGACTAAGGGTATGAATTTTAGGTATATGTCTTTCCAGGAAGACTCTAAATTCAGAAAGGACAAAAATCATGGTTCTATTATTGAATTATCCCAAAGAATATTTCACACCCCCCTGTAGGTGTTTAAAAATGTGCTAACTAAATTATATTTAAGTAGAGGCATTGTAAATGTAAAATTCAATTAGATAGTGTGAAATGAAAATGAGAAACAGCTGAGTTATAGGAGTTCCAAATACTTAGTAAATACAGAGAGGAGAAAAACTTGGAGTAGGAAGACTAAGATCCAAAATTCAAACTTATGAGTTCTGCTTCTCATTTGAAAAATACAAGGCATTAGCTAGGAGGCACTAAAACTTAAATTGTAAAAGTAAAAGAAAATGAGTATTATTCATTTATGAAATCTTTAAAGAAGAAAATAAAATCTTTCAGTTCTAGATTTTAGTTTGCAAATTCCTATTAGCCACAAAGATGAACACTGTATACGAAAAGAAGTCATTCTCTTCTAAAATATGAAGGATATTTAACAGCTGCCTAAAAAGTCCTTTTGAAAAGTTCCTGTATATAAGCATAATTCACAGGGCTAAAGTTGAACAAGGTTTTCTTGGGAACAAAATTTAAAAAGAGAGAACAAAAAAGCAATAAAGAACAGAGCCATTATGAAGTCAGGGAATGTTTTCTTAAGACGTTGCTCATCTCCATCATCTGTTTGATTTAAAATTTTATTGTAAAAAATGTCTAATTGCCATAAATATATTCCCTCTATGAGGAGACGCTTACTGGATTTAAGTCCCTTTGCTAAAATTAGATTTTAAAGACTCATTTATTCTTGTTCTTTAGACATTAAAGCTTCCAAGCAGATCACTAAAATCTGTAGGAACCACAAGAAGATTCTAAGAGAGTACAAAGAGCAGATCGGACTCTGATCCGAGCCATGGAAGTCATCTTCATTTCAATTAATTTACTTGCCTTTATGAACTTAAGAGTCTTTCAAGGAGGTTGACATTTCACTCATCTGAAAAAGCTTGGAATGTGACAGGGGCAAGGGAGGAGAAGTAAATCAAAGGAGTTAGCAATTTTCCAGATGCAGCGTATTTTTCTTCTCTTCTTTATTCCCCAGAAATTTTAGAGAGCCTTCTGACATCTCCCTTCTCTAAGCAAAACCGCAGTAGTAAAAACTGCTTAAGACATGATATGTGAACACACACACACACACACTCACACACACACACACACATGCACACACACACACATACACACACACACACACATCTGATCAGGCACATACTCAACAATTAAATCTAAATTCTGTTTTGATTTCCTGCTCCTCTGACTGAAGCTATCATGGAGCATATTTAGAAGATGTTTGCGTGGGTAGTTGGATCAACACACCTTTAGCTGAAAAGCCACAGGATATTTGACAACATGTTTTTTCTTGTCTGTGATTACCAAAGCATTGAATCCATGCTGGCTCCTTCAATAAAGCGTGGCATTCATGAAAACCGTCCTAGGACCATATTCTAAGTCACACCAGAGTATTTTTGTTGTCACCTTTACACACATGGTTTCAGAAAACTATGCCCAAAATACTGCATGCAAATGTTGGTCATTTCAGAAAAGCATTTCCCCCACCCCACCCCCGAGTGAAAACTCACTAAAATATCTAGAGGCAAAGGAAAAGAGGCTTGAAGATAAATTCTCAGCAACGGGGGATATGCCCACTGCTTCTTGGAGCCAGCAAAGCAGTTAACTCCCTGAAACACCCCGGTTCAACATTTACCTGACAGCTTTGGTATCTTGACACTTCCTCCTTTATCAGGTATTATTTTACAAGGGATTTCTTGTTATACAGAACTAACATAAATCAATCTATAACAGAGGAATTTGTTTAATACATTTATTCTTTTAAGAAGTTGCATGACCGTATTTCATCGACTTGTACAATACAATAGGGGAAAAGACTTACTACTAAAACAGAGTTTGTGGAGACTGGTGCATGGTAAACCTATTTAGTTTTTTCAGAGGTTCATTCTTAGATTTTAATGTTAAATAATAACAGCTATTCATGTAAGCTGGTCTCGTTGTATATCTTGACCTTTAGCAATTCCACACACAGCAGCTTATTGTGGTACCCTTTAAATATGAGAAATAAGAATGGTTTACTTTGCCATTAAAAGAAAAATAAAGGAGTACTGTATGTTACATGGCCCATGAAATATTGGCGGTGTGCTCCTTGGCTTTCATTCGAAGAACTGCGATACTCGAAGACCTCCTTTCAAACTCTGGCTTTGTTTCAAATGCATGTCCATTGGTAGCTCCAGTAAGAAGAGAGTCAGTGAAGAAATTGTTGAGGGGCACATGGCCGAACTGATTCTGGTGGTTTGAAAATCCTGTGTAACTGGAATCTGTCCGAGGCGAGTGAGAATAAGGTGTCATGCAGGAGGGAGTCTCACGCGGTAACATGCATGAAGTAACCACAGAACCGCCACTTGCATTTCCTGCCCACAAATTGTTCTGAATCTGGAATATATAAAACAAGAAGTATTACATTCACACTTTCTGGCTTTTGTTCTCTTACTTTCTTAAATTATATTTACTAAAGTTGGTTAACTACACGTTATTTCACCTTCTTGAATGGTCTCTAATTACATTCCAAATGCATAAAACAATGCCTGAGAAATAATAATTTGAGAATTTCATTTGATATGTATCCTATGGTAGAACTTCAAAACTCACACAGTTGACCATATGAAATACTCTGTAAACATGTTCATCTCTTAAGTATTCTTTTTATAGTCATAATTCTTAATGCATCTGAAAGATTTAGTCATGATTCATGACTTGGATTCATATGCTTAGAAAAAGGGCTTAGAATATGGTTTTAAACACAAGGATTCATCATTTTAAACAAAATGACATAAATTGCATTTTTTTAAAGTTCTTTAGTTGGACTCTTGTGACTGTTTTGCTGTTGTTGTTTCCTTGCTTGTTTTTTGGAAATCATTGCTGATATTTGGCCATCTCATCTGTTAAGATATTTTTATAAAATTCATATTGGAAAATAGTTATCACCTTATTTTCAGGCCTATAACCTTAAAACAAATAGCTCTGAGACATATATATATATATATATATAATATTTTTATATTATGTGTTGATTTGAAACAGACTAGTGACATTTAAAACAAACTTGCAATTCTAAAACATTAACCATTAACAAGTAATGGAAGCACAGCTAAAAAATGACAGAAAAAATAGTGATGATTGTAAGGTAAATAATGCATAATATCATGTGAGGTTGAAATTGTATTAGGATCTATGCACAAGAAATTTGCAATTCATATTAGACAATTTCTACAGAAACAATTCAGTGAATATTCTCGATTGCTATCATTTCTTCTACTGCTTCTGGTATACAAAAGAGACACTCAGAACTTACATGAAATTTAAATAGGAAATATCTCAATCTCAACAATCAGACTATTTAAACACAAAAAAACAATCCCTTGCATTGTTGAGAATCATACAGAAAATCACAACAAAATGCAGTATTAAAGCAAAAAAAAAAAAAAAAAAAGGAAAGGTTGTGGGGGATAGCACTTCAGAGATACGCGGCCTGGGCAGAGGAAGAACATTATATGTGTTTCACAATGTGATTTAGTGTTTGATTTCAGAAATTCCACGTTTATCCTATCCATCTTTATCATCTTGTTAGAGCAATAATAATAGAACAATCAATGATTTTGACACACGTGCTGTCTTCCTATATGTATTTTTACATGAAAAGTCCAAGTAGAAAACCTCTAGGGAGCTTGAGTAGTACTCTGACAACTTATCTTCAGTGAGTGACAGAAAAATATGTTTACAAATCTTCTAAATCACACAAAGAATTTTCTCTCTCAAAAATGAATGATTTGACCAATGAAAGAAAACCTGAGCGAGCATATTTGAGTGTTACGTGGGGCTTCGCTGGCTGACAAGATGCTTATTTCTGTGTTGCTTTAAAAATAATCTCTTATACAAGTATATGCTCCTTTAAAGGATGCATATTTATATAAAAACACTGATCTAAAATAAAAGGAGAGAGCTACATATTCATATATATATATATATATATATATTCTTTATTAATCCTTAAATCATCTTAGGCTATGCTTTTCCTTTCTGCTCACACTGCTCTACATATTTCACTTTTGCCAAAATATAATGGTTGGTGCCAGTGATTGCTGAGTTATGTGTCTCAAACCAACGAGAGGGCTGTTAATGCTGTTACTCCATCAAGTGAGCCCTTCTTGCTTAATCTGAGAGATTTTTTTCCTCTGACATTCAATCAAACCCTCCAGGATACTGCAAAAACCCATGGCTGACAAAGAGCTTTCAGAAATGAAAGTCAACTTGCTTATTTTTGAAAAATCAAATGAGAAACAATATAGTGGTGGAGAAAAATTATTTATAATTCTTGATAGAGAATTTTTCAATTTACACATAATGTTGGTGGGATTTATTAAATTTATGATCCACATACAAGAAAATATGTTTGTAACTAAGTAAAAATGTGAAAATAAAGAAGGTAATCCCTGAAAGTAAAGAAGATAGTTTCTCCCTAGAAGAATTAACATTAATCTACCTATCGTTTTAAAAATCCTCTAAAATCTATTACATTGACACAATTAAGTGGCAAGTAAGTTTATTTTGATCAAAATTTCCTATCTGCAGATGATCAAGTGTGGTAAGTGTATTACTTTTCATGAAACAGTTTCTAACATCAACGTATTTTCTGAGCACAGCAAATTGACTAAAGCAAATGACTATAGGAATGTTTTCATTGGCTTTAGTAGACCCCCAAATACTTTGAAGATTTTGCTACTCATTCCCAAGGGCAGAGAATCTCTCACATTTTTAACAATATATTCCGTTTCCATGACCTCTCTCCCTCCTTTCTGACACAGCCCACGGTCTCTCTCATTTTTAAATGTCTGGGTTGTTTTCATTTGACTTCAGATACCTAGTATGTTTCCACAGAAAGTACAGATGCAAACTGTAAGATAATATCCCAATGACTTCTGATGTTACCTCCTCAGAAACTCTGTCAAGGCATCAGTTTGGTGATGGTCATCAATCCCAGGGGCATCATCAATTAATTACCACTTCTTGAGCAGGTACTGCACACACTTTTAATTGTTTCAAACATTAAAAATGGGTGTTTTTTAAAACTACCATCATTTTATAGAAGGTAAAACTACAGAATAAAGAGCAGAAGACCTGCACCCGTGATCCCCTAACTCCAATGCCAGAAAGCAAATCTGTACTTAGGAAATCTGAAAAAAATGTTTCAGAACTTTGACCAGTTTTATGAGTTATAACAGGCTATTTACCTGTCTATAACCTTATTCTCAGAACAGCTCTAGGCTCTAATCTCTGAAAGCAAGATTCGGGATTATTGATCACAAATGTTTCCTCTCTAAAAGCTTATAAGAGTATATAATACATCTTTAATAAAGTTTATTGAGTGGCTGAAAATTTCCTAAGAAAATTAAATTCAGACATAAATTTTGCAGCTATAATGACTACTTCATGAACAATTTCTTTCTTTCTTTCTTTCTTTCTTTCTTTCTTTCTTTCTTTCTTTCTTT
>NDGN011558164.1:0-11702 GCA_002564285.1 Tympanoctomys barrerae | reverse complement strand
GTGACTCATCCACATGGCTGACACTGACAAAGGATCTACAAACTGCAGTACAGGATTTCAGGGAAGATACTGAAGGGATCTGACGATCGTTGTCAGATCCAAGAGTTATATTTTTTGTTATATAGGTCCTGCTTTATCTTGGTCTTAACCAACCAACAGAAAAATATAAAAAAGAGGTTTAAAAAGTAAAGCCATATCAATATGCTGAGCTGTAAAAGACTCAAGTCAACAACTTCTGACATTGCCAGTCCTGTGGATAACCCACTACTATTATAGACTACTGGACTATACTGGATTACTTTGCTGAATTCACACACCTACAATATATAAGTGGCAATGGAATACCCATTTCTGACAAAAGTAAACAAAAAAGGGGGATATAAATGAAGGACTATTTTGTAGTGAATATATATATGTGTGTGTGTGTATATATATATATGTATAATCTGTATTTTAAATATGACTACAGATTATCTATGACTTGAATTCATCTCTCAATATGCTGATATAGCATGGGTTTCATTGTAGATTTAGTAAGCACAGATTTGGTGTGATTCTTACTGCATAGGAGTAAAACCTCATCCAGGTTGACTTAGTACAGTAAGATCTTTGTTAAGATCTCATGTAGGTGAGAAAAAACTTCAACTCTTTTTCTGAATGTTTTAGCAAATCTTTATTTTTGTTTATGACTAAGTTTTCTGGTGAATTGAAATGACACACAAACTCCTAACATTACTGTGCTTGGTTGTCCTAAACTGAGCTGCAAAGTAAATTTAACTATATTTAATCATTCTCCAGATCCTTAGTAAAATTTACCCACAGATTAGATTAATTGAAGTGTTACTGTCTAAGCCACTTCTTATAGAAAGGCAGAACCGCAGAACAGAATTAACGAGGGCCAGTAGATATGATATAAGATCCATTTATGGAAAATCATTGAGGATTTTGCAAAAACTATTCTGCTCAATATTCACAAATGTTGTATGAACTTTTTTCTATATTTTATAAGTGAGGAGAAGTGTTTCTAGAGGTTAATTCATTTGGAAAGATCTGACAGGCAGGAGGTGGCAAAATCAGTGCCTGAACTCATGACTTCCTGACTGCAAATCTCGGTTACAGTGGCTCTCCACCAGGCCCAAGACTCAGCTCCACAGACTATAAACACAGGATTTCCATTCTCTATGTAGGCATCAATGTAGTCTTCACCGTAAGAGAAATATTAGGAGCAGCAGCAGCAGCAACATCTACATCACCAATGCCCCCACTACTATTTCCAACAACACTGCTACTTCACAAAGAACCAAAGAGTAATGAAATAAAGGACTGACCCAGTGATTTACCTAGTATATAAAAACGTTACTGCAAATACAATTAATGTATATAATCCAAACCAAACCTATCAGATTAGGACTAATATTCCTTTGAAGAAGAATGGTTATAATTCCCCCACGATATACTTACACACTAACACGAGGTATTTTATTCAACATACAATATTTTCAATGTTTTAATTTTGGATTTTTTGAAACAAGGTCTCACTATGCAGTCCACACTGGCCTTGAACTCATTGTACAGCCTAGGCTAGCCTCAAACTCACAAGGATTTTGCTGCCTCAGCCTCCTGAGAGCTGGGGTCATAGGCAAAGATAAATGCTTTGATTTTGATGCTACATACAATGGTGACAGGTCCTTACTAGTTTCTTATATTCAAGACTAACATAATTTAGATCTCTGGTTCATTGGGTCTATTTTACACCAAGAAATATTTGCAGAGTATATTACAAATATTATCTAGTTTGTAGTTTATTTACAAAACAGGAGATTTTTGTCTATATCATTCTTCATCTCCCATATCTAAACCAATGCCTACTATATATTGTATTTGTTGATAAAATGCCAACAATATTGCAAGAAGTTAAGATGAAAAGAGCCATAAAACCTGTCTAACCTATCAGAAATAAACCAAGGAAAATTAATTGCTTAAGAACATAGAGGTAGTTGCTAGGAGAAATGTAGAATGAACACTTTTTAATGTTTATTCAAAAAGTTATTATTTTGTTTTATATGGTAGCATTGAAGAAATAGAAGAAATAGAAAAATGAGTCAGTATTTTTTGTCTCATATGTCCACCACATATGTAATTTGCCTCATAGAGAAAAAATGTAACTAAGAGCTAGATCATATTTTTAATACTTTTCACTGTAAAACATGTGGGCCCTTATATGGATTTACACAAGGTCAGGGGAAAAGTGCTGCTTTGATTGTGGATTCAAAAGTTTCAAAGACAAAATATGTTGTAGGTGAGTGGAAAGGATTTCAAGGCAGACAGAACAGATTTAGCACAAAGGATGAGAATGGTGTTTACGTTTTGAGGGGACATCAGTGAATTTGTTAAATCACAACATTGCTAAATTGCAAGTGACACTATCAACCAAACTACATGACTTTTTTTTTTTCAAAGTGCTACTTTCAATATATCGAAACATAGTATTTCAAAGTATGTTGTATGTTACTGGGTACAATTGCATGCACATCTCATGTTCTCATTTATTTGCTGGTAAGGATAAATGGGCTTAAGAAAAAATGGTCCTGTAACAATCCAAAAGGTGTTGACATTCTATTATATACCATTATTGCATGCATCTTAAAAGACAAGCATTTTCCAAAGTGATATAAATATTTAGGGCCAAGATTGAACTATTTCATGAGGCGACACATTAAGGACATAATAATGGCTACAGATCCCTGGGCTCCTCAGCTCGGAAAACCTGGGTTCAAAATTAACGAGGGAATACCTGTGGAAGTACAATGCCTGTCCAGCTTAAAATAAACCCCCACTTGGTAGCTATTACTTTTACAGCTATGGCTGTTGTTACTTCCAAGTAATGAAAAACATTCAAAGCAAAATATTTAAAACATTTTAATAGGCATTAATTACCAGTTACAAACATAGTATATGTTATATATAGATACCTTCGTGCTAGGTATAGTGATTATCCACACCAAGAAGACCTCAGGAGAACATTTTCTAAATCAACTCTGGTTTTCATGTATTTCTGTGTATGTTTTTGCTTTTCTGCCAAATAGTTAATTCTTTATTTCTGCTCTGCTTTCAATAGTTTTAGTTTCCAACTTTTCTGCAGTTAATATTTTTTTTTCTCTAATTAGTAACAGTAAGCAAATTCAATGTCTTACTGCACTGAGTGGAGATTCCATTTCAGGCCCTATTCCTTCCTTTATAAATTGCTATTTTGAGGCCACATGATAAAAAGCATTCCCTTTAGGCTAAGCTTGGGAGACAGGATCTTAAGATAATTTTTTTTCAAGCAAACCAAAAAAGTTTACCACATATTGTCAAGCTAAGAAAATTCCGCCCACCTCCCCATCCCCCATATTAACTAATATCTACGGTCAGGAGCTGACCATACCTGACTTCAGAATTTTTGCGAACCAAATATTAAATGACTTACCAATACAGACGAGGACTGTGGGCTTTACAGTATTTGTTTTTATCATTCTTTATAAAGTTCACTGTCCAATAAATTCCACAAAATTTCTCTGCATTTCCTTTCTGTAGTACGACCAATAACATAAATTGTGGAGAAGTCATAGGGAAAATTAGGGGGAAATTCTCAGGATTTGAGGAAAAAAATTCTTTAAGCCTTTGTTGGAGTGAAAAAAACCTATTAAATGTATAATTTTATATACCATTAATGTTCTTGTTTTAGCTGCTAGTTTACCTCATTTTTAAAAACAACATCTAAAACTGTGAGGCACAGTAACACAATAGCAAAAGAATCCCAGGAAAAAAGAGACCACTGGTCAGAGAGTATTATGCTCTTTCAGATTTAATTGATGCCAGATCCTACTATGCTAAATGTTTTATAAAACACTGAAGAAATGTGAGTCAGAGATAAAGCAACCAATAGCCTAGGAACACAGAAGCAAAAAATAAAAACAGGTTTTTTTTTTTTTTTAAAGGAATGAAAAGGAAAAGAATAAGATACCAAAGACAGGCCACGGTCAAGTGCAATAAGCTTATTACCAAGAGTGCTGAAAGTCCACTTGAAAAGAGTTTATAATTTGTTAAGTTATATTCCTAAAGACATCCTGTTAGTACTTCAAAATTATGTAAAATACATACAATCTTGAGTATTTTTTATTTTGTTTCACTGGTTGCCAATAGAATTCTTCTTCCCTCTGTGCTAGAGATTAAAACAACGTAATCAAGTCCCAGACTTCTTTGGTATCAACATATGTATCCTTCGAGTTTAAATATACTCAATGGGAGAGATGACCTATGACATAGATTAAAATCTTGCACCTAGAATTCATATTTGACTAATCAAAATGGGCCTTCACCACACATAAGTAAATACTTTCCCTGTCTGTAGTGGGGTCCTCATCTGAGAAATGTGGATAATCAATAACACCTACCACACAAGGTGGCTGTGAGAGTTAAACAAGTTACTGTACATACATATATGTATATCATGCATACACACGTATGTCTGCCTATATGTACACAAACCTTCTAAAAATCATGCCTGGAAAAAGAGTAAGAGGAACATTAGTGTTAGCCATGACAGAGACTACAGTCCCTGACCTCATGGACATCGGAGCCCAATTTTGTGGAAAACACAGAAGTCCTCGGAGAACAAAATTTCACTAGCCCTATGGTAACAAGGAGCCAAAAGTACACTAATATTTTAAAAGGATGACACAAGCTAATTGCTTTGAGATAAACTGTAAAACAGAAACAAGACATTTATTTAACAGATATAGGACATTTCTTCCAATGTTTTTTGTAACATTTGCCTCTAGAAAAGGCTTAGCTGTAGCAGGCCTTTGTAGACTCCCAGTAGGGAACCAGAGCTGTGATCCAGGGCCAGTTTCATAACTCGGATGCACATTTTTCCTAATATTGAAAATGAGGGAGTTAAACAAGTGCTATTTAAGAGTTTTAAACATGCAATTACAGTAATCAATGTAATTGATTGAATTTGTGTAGAGGACTGTAGTTCTCAAAATTTACTTTTAGAGAACAAAAAGATCTGAATACACAAAGCATAAAATTAAAGGACTGAATTTGCATTCATACTATATGGATTTACAGCTGAAGGGGTAAATATCCTGATGTCTAGGGCTGGCATAACTCAGTTAATGAACTCTCAGGGCATATATATTTCCTATGTGAATGCATAGCAGTCTCTTATGATGCCTAATATTAAGGAATAAAGAAGGAAATAGTGAATGGCTCATTCCTTATAACTTTCATGTTCTTTATCATGTATCAAATGTACAGTTCCAAATATTATTACCAACAGGTAAAAGTAATGTGAAATATATTAGAAAGATGAGTCACATTTATACATATGTGTAAATATTATAAAATATGCACTCTCCTAAATACAAGGAAAACATGAGGATAAGATTATGAATACTTTTTGAAATGAGGCAAGAAAGGCCCCATTCTGAAGAGAACATCACTTATGTGTAATTAATTTTTAAAAATTATGTCTACAAGTCATAAAGGATTAGATGCTTAATGCAAAGGGCAACACCAAATTTCAAAAATACAGGAGTAGAAAGAGATGCATAGGTAAAATCGAGGTCTGAAAGGCCACCTTCAACTCCAGGCTTCAGCATGGTCCTTGGAAGAGCAGGCACCCAGATTGTACCTCAAGCAACATTTTATCCACTTGAAAAAGTTAACAGAGAAGAGAGCCTGCATACTAAAATGAGAGTAAAATTAATTTAGCATTAAGCGATGATATTTCATTTGCTGCAATGTATCACAAAGTCTAAAAGGCAATGAAATATTTTTAGGAGAAAGAAGCTGAAAGAAAATAACTACAAAATAAATCATTTGGTAAAAAATCAAAATCTGACAAACATGAAAAAAAAGTCATCTGGAGGCCAGGATTTCGTTTTTGACTATTATATCAGGCACAATGATGCCTGTGTTCAGACTCTGAAGATTATACAAACCACATCTCTTTTTCTGGATCAGCAGCCTCTGTAGTTTACCATACCTGTGGGTAGCTGTCAGTCCTTGGCAAAACTGATATATCGTAGGTGGCTGCGAAGTGGCTTTTAGCTTGTTGTATTTGGCCATAACGTTCTCTTTTTCTCCACTTGGCCCTTCGATTTTGAAACCACACCTAATTTTTCAAAAAAAAAAAAAATGGAACTTCAACTAAAGAATATTTGATAAAGCCAATTTAATGTTAAAATATTTCAAGTCAGAATGGAAAACCAGATCAATAAATGACTTATGAAATTATTAATTTTGATGTCAGAAAATAATCCACAATTTTACTTTTTCTTGTACCCTGATATGATAAATGTTAAATCCATGAGCACTAAAACTTCTTAGGAAATGCTGAGACACTGCACAAATTTATTTGCTATGACAGTGTCTCTGTTTTCTCATTTGTAGAAAATAAAAGTGAATTAAATTATATAATCTTGAATGTTATTTATATCCCCAAATTACCATGGATAATATTCATCCAAGAGAATCCTATACATCTCAGGAACAATCATAACTTTTTACTTGGGGTTATGTCACAACAGGAACTCATTCAATCTTGATCAAATTGATATCTGAGTCTATTAAAAAATTATTTTTAAAACGTCACAAACTGAAGACTTTTCTAGGTTGCACTTACACTTAATCTTCTAAAAATTAAACACAAGGATTGAACCTGAAACATACTACAGTGGCAGAGATATTTAATTATTTAAAAGTAGAAAAATAATATTAAATTGTACATGGCACAGATTTTATGAGCTATAGCTTTAAGATTCATAAATACGATTATTACATAAACAATTTCATTGACATTGTCTCACAGAAAATGCTCAGATATGGTCAGTAATTTTTCTAATTTAAAACATTTACAGATAATATAAATAATACAATAAGTAGGGGATATAGAATCAAGCGTTAAGAATGTCTATGAGTTAGTACAATCTTCTCCAGATCACTACATTTTTTCCACAATTTCTTTAATTATGCTTAAGAAATGTTTACCCTAAGAACTGTCCTCTCAAAGGAATTCTTAATATTTTATGAGTAAGATATTTTTTTGAGAGACAGCTCTGGAAAGAGACAAGAGGAGACGCAGAAAATGGGTTGCCCAGCATTCATTAATTTAAACTTCTATTACTCCACAAATTTTACTTTTAATATTACAATACATTGAAGTGGAATAAAGAAAATTATATCCTATATAGAAACTTGGGTACGTGGAATAGAAGTTATACAAAGGGTTTTCAGGAATTCGTTTTGTCTTTTTATACAATTAAATGAAAATATAATAAATTTAGGAAAGAAACTAGAAATCAATTATAAAAATGCAAGTTGTAAAAATATTTTCATTAAAATGTACTTGAAATTGTAATTGTTTTAAAAACTAAGTTATAATATTCTCTATATCTTTATACCTCCACAAATTTGTCTACTAAATAATACTCAGTGTAATATTTAAATCTATATTGCAAATATAAAATGCCACTTACTGAGTTTTCATCGATTAAAACAGGAAAAAAAAATCTACCTGTTTAGTACGTTTTCCCACACACTGCTAGGAGTAAATATTTTCCATTATACCCAAAGCTTCAGAAAAAGACTGTGTTTTGGTTTTGTTTTCATTTTGCTGCCTCTACAGATTGGTACCAAGACCGTAGTAAGGGATTTACTAATGAGGTTGGGGGTGCCTCCATTGACAAAAAGACGCTGACCATCTCCTTAAGTGGGTGCCAATTACCATTCTCCTGGGAGCAGCAGGAAGGAGAACAACCTGAGTAAATTAGATTCAGGTTGGCCCTGTGCATGCTTTCGGACTACAATAATCAGGACCGAAGGGGAAAACATGCATTGTACACAGCTGATCATTCTATATGTAAACATATTTTTCTATGGTTACAAGTATAACTAATTTAAATATATGGACACCAAACACAAAACACACATGCAGGACTGGTGTTCGTACACGACAATTCAAAAATTCTTTGCTAGCACAAACTTTCTGTATATTTACTTCCTGAACTGAGATAAAATAACCATTTGTGTCCACAAACTGAAGCAAAAAAATCTGCTGCTTGTTATCCCTGCCCCACCAGATGTTGGCTTTAACGATGTACCAGCCTTACAATGCCTTAATTTTAAGAAGAATACTTACTCCATTCAGAACAGTTTTTCACTACCTATTCATTTCTCGTTACAGGGTATGAGAATGGCAAAATTCAGTATTTTTCCTAAAGGAGGAAGAATACGCAGAAAGATACAAGCCATTCTCCTGAAATGCTGATGAATTTGAAACTCTTACTATTTGGGAACTTAAAAAATATAATTTCAGCATATCAAAATCTTGCCAAAATAAAATACTAAGAGAAAGAATTGTTTAATTTTTTTTTGTTTTTTAAGATTATTTAAAAAATTTTAAACACATTAAATCATCAGATTTTATAATTTAAATAATTTTATATAATAATTAAGTAGTACATACAAAAATTTCTTTAAGTGCATTTTACTATGTAAAAACTGCATAATTATCTGGATCGTTTAAAAGGAGAGTGGTATGTGTTGACAGTTACCAGCGCTAGAAAGTTCTAAATGACTTAGTTGATGTTTCTTTAATTATATTAACAAAAATATTGTATGGTCCACATAACAGTTGATATTTTGTGACATTATTACATTTTTTCTGTTATCATAATTCAACCTACATGAAATTATGGATTTACATGCATTATATGAATAATGTACAAATACCCTGGCATATAGTCTAGGAAGTACATCAATGGCTGATAAGAGAAACAAAATTAAATATATTGATAATCTAATGGAGAGCTACAATCCTATTTTTCTTTCTTTCAAAATTACTTAAAGTCAGATATTCTGTTCATCCTAAATGACTTAATTTTTATGCCTGTGTAATTAATTATTCACGTACATATGTTCTATGTGAGTTGTCAAAACTTTTCCAAGTAAAAAGGAAGTTTGATGGATCTACATGCATAAATATTACTTTGTTATATGTCATCAACTCCAGACTCAGGCTCTCTCTCTGCAACTAATACGTTGATTCAATTATCCCTCTTTTAACCACACCCCACTACAAAACTTTCACTTAACTCCTACCTGGACCCTGGCTTCCGTGAGCTCTGTTCTCAGAGCGAGCTGTTCTCTGACATATACATCCGGGTAATGGGTTTTCTGAAAGACCTTCTCTAGCTCCTCCAGCTGCAAGCTGGTAAAGGTGGTTCGGTGTCTCCGCTTTTTACTGCTGGATACGTTGCTGTCACATTTATCCCCAAGTTCATCCATTTCTCCTTTCTCCGGCATTCCTTTCCCCGGAGACATCCGGAGAGTGCTGCAGTTGTCCAGGGCTCTGTTCAGCTCCGAGTGAAGGGGCTGTCCCTCTACTTTGGTGATCCCATAGTTCACTGCAGCCCGAGGAAGAAAACAGCGATGCTGAGGATGGTAAGACACACCTCTCTGAAGGAATTACATCCACGCAATGCAGAGCATCTGGAAATAGGCCCCTTAATCATCTACTGTGCCACTATTAATTTGATCATCACATGATGTGCAACTATTAATTTACTGAGGAATAGGTTTAAGAATCATTTTTGAATGTGTGCATGGAACTCATAATTTGCCAAAATCTGAAGACCTATTTTATAGGGCTAATGTAAAACGTTGGCACATAATGTACAATAAATTAATACAAACTAAAAGATGCTCTAGACACAAAGAGAAAAACCCGAGAAACCATAAATTTTTAAAAGTGAACCAGACTCAATGTAAGTTATATATTTACTCATAAAAGACAAAGTCAAGTTTCTTATGTGGCTCTAAAATTTCAATCTAAGTAATACATATATATATATATATATATATTAACTTCTAAAATGTATCTTCACCCTCCACACAAAATAGACTATAGACTTAATACGGCATTGTTTCTATCATAATTTAACTTAATACTTATGATTGATTATAAAAATCCTTTCAAAACATGTTCTACTAAATTGAAAAATGAATTTTTTCTTCACTTTTGGAATGCTTCATAAAAACAGTGAGATTTGAGTAAACATCTTTATTTTATAAACTCATCTTTCAGTTCTTTCTTAACTATTTCATCTCTCTGTTTAACTCACGAACTAAGTTTTTTGGACAAAAAAAACCATATCGTTTCTTTTAGGAACACAGAAATTAAAATATTACAAAGGATGACATCTGTTTCTCTGTTAAGAGGTGTTCTAATTTCAGTAATTTCCTCCAGATTTGATTGCATTCTTGCAATATGATATAAAACAAAAAAATATATATCTTATAATGCCACACACAAAAAAACTGCGAATACACACAGTAAAATGGGAGGCAATTTCCGGTAAGAAAGAAAAGTCAAGCATCCAGGGCAATTATTTCCAATGAACGATCAACTTTTTTATTTGTTTTTGTTTTTAAATAAGTCCTCATCTAACAACTGTTTTAACTGTTATGCAAATGTACGGGGCTTCAACACCTAAGCAACTTAAGTTCCCACTAGCTTTCACCCGAGGGAAGGAAGACTCGATGTAAAACTAAATATACAGAAGGGCCACTACTGAGTAACAATACGGTTTTGTCTCCGCGGACTGAGTTAAGCGGGGAACTTCGGCAATTAGCGAGGGGGGAGGGGCAGCAGAGGGGCGAAGGGCATTTCAGGAGGAAGACAGGATCTTTCCTAAATTAGGGGGGCGGCCGCACGTGTTCATCCTACTCGGTACTTCCCTGCTAAAACTTACCCTAGAAGCGCGTATGAGTTTAAAAGTCGATAAAGTGTAATCATCACTCCTTTCCCTTCTCATTTTGATTCCTGACAATTAAAAGCCAAGACTGAGTCCACCTAGTAACATAAGACGCTACAGAATATCAAAGTCCCGTCAAATCAAACAACTTACTGCAACTCTCTCAGAAAATACAGACGATGACGTCCGCATACAGCCAGAAAGCCAAAAAGTTATTTTATTGAATTAACTGTCTACCACTAAGGAAATAATTGAAACGATTTAATTATTTACTGTATCTTTATGCCTTCATTTTTTTTTTTTACCCTTCCAAGTCAAAAGCAACCTGCAACAAGAATAAGCAAAATCAGAAATGTATTTAAGGCTTATGTAAAGGCTTGGATTATGAGTCCCTCCCAGCTACCATAGCGCTAGATTTCTCAACTTTCATTAAAATGGGGGGTGGTAGAAGCTTGTTGTAAATATTTCACACTTAATTCGTTTGTTGTTTTAGAGTATCTCACTCCTTATGGCTTAACTGGGAATATATACAAAAAACGGCTTAATTGGGAAATATATACAATGATAAGAAAACGTCCTTTTGGAATTGCAGACGTGCTTTAGCTGTCGCGATCTAAAATAATAGCTTTGTATTGGGTTACAAGATAGAGAAGATAGATGGTTTGTTTTGATAACATTTTGACTTTGAGATACTCGGGCGTTCAGGGTTGAAGATTTCACCCAGAAGCATTCCGAAGAGGGCTTCTTGGGTGACCTTTATTGTGGGGTCAAAAAAAAAATTAGATAACGCAGAATTCAGAGTGGATAACTGTGTCGGTGATTCTTCTCTTTGCCCAAAGCTGTTTAAATTGGTGTTTAACAAAATGATACGTATTTCATACGCAAAAAAAAAAAAAA
>NDGN011558156.1:0-13806 GCA_002564285.1 Tympanoctomys barrerae | reverse complement strand
TCTCTCTCTCTCTCTCTCTCTCTCTCTCTCTCTCTCTCTCTCTCTCTCTCTCTCTGTCTCATCTTAGCCTTCAAATTTATAAATCCCTGAATTATGATCTCCAATTACATAGCAAATATTTAGGTTTAAAACATCATACCATTTTTTAACCTTCTTTCTTTTAACAATATCATCTAGATAAAAGAAAATAGCTTTAACAAAAACCTTATATACATAAGATTAGGTTATTCCTATTTTTAGATTGAAATAACTGATACAAAAATTTAGAAAATATCGTTTTTAAAATCAAAATGGAACTACTCTAATTATGTTTCTGTTATTTACAGAAGTATTTTAAAAATATATTTGTATCATTATGTGTGGTTATGTTTATGTCCAACCTCACATAACAGAAATTAATATTTTAATAGGTCTACATTTGAAAGCATAATAATAAATGACCCCTGAAATTGCACATATTATATTAGAAATGCATCTGGTTTTCACTTGTGAATTCCTATTTTCTTTGAAATATATAGAAGAATAAATTGGATAAAGTGTTTATTTGATGTACATATATTTTAAAAGCTGTTTGCTCAGATTTAGACTAAATCCATCTATGAATGAGTTGTTTTTTTTTTAAATCAGTGACATTGACTAAATTTTCCCTGTGCTTCTCAAATGCCTGAATTAGACTAAAAAATGCACCAGTGTTAAGAAAGAAATTAAGGAGGCATCACCAGGGACAACTGAATGAGAGGAGGGGAGTGCATATATATCCTTATAAGGCAAAAAAAATTCATAAAAGACTGACAAAAATAACTGAAAATCTTATGAAATAACAATAATCTTTGGTAATTGGTTCAAAAATATAAAAACTGCCCACCTGTAGATAAACCCATATCAACAATTGGCATTGTCCTAATTACCAATAAAATAGTGAAACTACTTCACTGTAGCTCAGACAGGAAAAAGTAATAGAAACTAGCTGAATATTTACATAAACAATTTAACTGAAAGCTTGCAGTTCAAATTTTATTTTCCTCAATTTACCAGAAGTTGAGTGAATTAAAGAGTCAGTTCAAAATAATAATGGTAATTCTGTGACTAGTTTACTAAGTAACATTTTTCCCCTTCCTCTTTTGTCATTTCTCTGACCTTTATTTTCACTCCTTTTCTACTTATTTGCTCCCTACTTTCATTTTCTTCTCTCTTACACTCCCTCTTTGTTTTCCCTCTTTCCCTTGGTGAAGGTAATGAAGCTCAAAAATAACATCTTGTATCCTGTTGAGTAAAACTTGGTCCCAACTATCCTTCCAGGTAACAAATTCATTTTTAAATGTTTGTTTCCCAATCAAAAGAAAACAGTGATATAGAAAATATGACATGCAATATGACTTACCACTATCAACCCCCACAGTTTTTAATTCCTATGCTGCATTCACCACAAGGAAAACTAAAATTTATTTCTATTATATGTTACCTCAAACAGGACTGCAGATAAGACTAATAACACGACCATTCTGGGGCACTCAAGCAAACGGCTGGGCAAAACAGATGGAACTTACTTTGCGCCAGAACTCAAAAAATACAGTCGCCAACTCACTGTTGGTGACTATATATCTTGGCCCAATGATGTACCTGGAAGTGGGACCAGTTGTCTTTGACATGAATACTGATCCTTTTCAGATTTGCCTCCTGAACAAATGACTAACTCTGTCACTATGCAGTGAGGTTCAGTATTGGGTAGCAACTGGAAAGCAGATCACTAGGAAAGTAAACATTCTGAAGAGCAGACATTTAAGACAAGGATCTTATTACTGATTTTACTATTTTCTCCTTTTCAAATTTCTGACTTAGGTATTTCTTTTGCTCAAATTCACAGCAGTACACTAAATCTACCTTTCAAATGGTAGATTCGTAGAGTATGTTACACCAATAAGAAGACTTTCTTAATATTTGAGCTTCAAAAATCTTAAAATTTTTATTTTTGTAATATATGTTAACCTCAGTCATAAAATAGACAGCCAGTGCCAGACTTCTCCAATCGAAACAAGATATATGTAAAAACTTCATAGATTATAGTCAATATTTAATAATGAACTGAAAAACAGCTTGGTAATCAATACAGATTACAAAGCGTGGAAGAAAGCTTCCCTGGCAGAGATCTTCTAGCAAAGAATTCTATGTTCTAGTTAAAGATACAATTTGGACTTCCAGAAAAGTAGCAATCAGTGTGTTTTACAGTAACCCATCCTGTAAGGATAGGACATAAGTGAAACTCTCCGGCAATGAAATGAAACCTGAATGAGGTTAAAGAACTATAGAGCTTAACATTGAGTAGGAACAGAGGGTTGCTTCTGATCACATTCTAATTTTTAAAAATCCTTACAGGATGGGAATTTTAGACATCACAAGGTCAAATCTTCAAGAAAAGAACAACAAAGCATTAGTGTTTAGGTCTGTTAATTCAGACATTCAGGCCCTTACCTTAATATTTTCCCAGCTATTCAGCCCTGATCATGTCTTGCTCAGATCATTTTTGAGAGTTCATTGACCTCTCTTATGATTTATGCATTTTGACACTGTTCAGATTTCATTTTTAAAAGATGAAAGCCTTGTGTGTAACCAGCATAGAAAACTAATTATAATGTTTTGGATTTTTTAAAATGTATTTAATACAGGATCTACAAGGTCTCACAACACAGAATGGACTCATAGCGATCGTCCTGTTTTCAGCCTCTCAACTTTGGAATTACAGGCACATGCCACCATGCCAGTCTCAGTAGTTGTCTCAGAGTGCCCAAGGGGGCAGGGCTGGCATGGAACCCAGGGGATGGATCGAACCCAGGTGCTTGTGTCTACCTAAGCAGGTGCTTTAGTCTGCCGAGCTATCTCGCTAGCCCTTATGTTTTGGATTTCTGAAGGGTTTTTTTTTTTATTTTTTAAAAATTTTCTCTATGGAAAAGTCTAAACATATGGAAAAGTAGCAAGCATAGCAAGATGAATTTACATGTACTTCATCACTCACAGATAATTCATTTTCCATGTATATTGTTACCCATTCTTTCATTCATTAGAACACTTCAAAGAGAATCTCAGATATCACATCATCTGTACCATAAATACTACAGTATGTATTACCAAAATATAATTCCTTTTTACAAACATAACTAATTTGTCCTCACTGCAAATATTAAACAATAATTTAATGAATTTGATCCAGGATACTAAACCACATATAGTTATTATGTCTCCACAGTCTCTCCACGCTATGAAAATTTCTAAGTATTTCCTTGTTCTTCAACACCTTCATAACTTTAGAAAAGCATTGATCAGATATTTTGCATTGTTACTAAATTTGAAATTGTCTCATATTATCTCAGAAATGGACTGGAATTCTGATTTTTATGAATAAATAAAATAAAAGAGAAGTATTCTTCTTATAACATCAAGAACTGTGTGAATCAACATGTCAAAATGGGAACTTGTTGGCCATTTGGTTAATATGATTTCTGATGTCTGCCAGGTTTCTCCACAAATTCTTTTGGTTTTTTGAAAAGTAATTTAATAGCATGATGAGAATTGGCTCTTATACAATTCACCCTTATTAAGTATACAACACAATAATTTTATGGAAATTTAGAGCTATATAACCACTTTTACAAACATTTTGGTCACCATCAAAACTTCCTTTAGATCCTTAGTCAAACCTATAGTCACATCTGATATCAGACAACAACTAATTGGCCTTATATTTCTAAAACATTGCAATTTTTAGACAATATTTATAAATGTAATTATGTATACAACAGATAGTCTTCTATGAATTTGAAACATAATTCATTTGAATTATTTATATATTTTTGGCATGTAGAAGGAAACTATTTTTGTGGATAGTTTACTATGGTAGATTTATAGCATCATATTTTGTTTATCCATTCACAAACTGATGAAGTCTGGATTGTTTCTAGCTTTTGACTATTATGAATAACGCTGCCATGAACAATTACTTACATATAAATCTCTGTGTGAATGTGTGTTTTCATTTTTTCTAGGTAGATACCTTGAAGTGAAGTTGTTATATAACAGGATAATTTTATTCTAACTTTTAAGGATTTCTAAACCATTCCCCAAAATGTCTTTCGCATCATTTCATGTGCTTATTAGCAATTACTTTTTCTTATTTGGTGAAATATGTAGTCATATTTTTTCCTAATTTTTTGTTATTGGATTAGAGAGTTTTTGTATATATTATGATAGTTACCTGTTTTGTTATATTTTTAAATCAAGTTTTTAAAGCCATCTCTGAGAACTCAGTCTGACACAAGGTAATAAAGATTTTTTTCTATCTAGAACTTTTTCCGTATAGAAATGTTGTAATTTCATTTTTTAAATGCAGTCCATATCTATAGTTAAATTATTTTTAAAATATGGTATGTCTTAAGAATTTAAAACAAAACTCTTAACTTAGTATCATAAATACCCATTTATATTTCACACAGTCCTAATACCAATTACTCATCACTATTTATTAAAAATCTATTACATTTCCTACCAAATTGGCTTATTTTTATCAAAATCAACTGACCAAAAATGTGAAAGGTTAATTTTTTCGATTCTCAATACCATTTCATTAACATACATAGCAGTACATTTGTCTCTTCACTGTATCTTTTACAGTAAGTTTTAAAGTGAGAAAGCATATATGATATATAGTCTCATTTTGTATTCATTTTGTAATTATTATAATTCTTTTACAATTTTTAGAATCAGCTTGTGATTTCTGCAAATGACTTATGTTACAGTGAATGGAACTGTTTTACTAATTTGTCTACTGTCAGTACATAGAAATATAATTTTTTACATTGCTCTTACACCTAGATAAGTTGCTGAACTCTTTTATAGCTTGTATATGTATATGTGTGAATTATTTCAAAATTTTTACATACAGGATTATAATTTCTGCAATTAATAAATAGTTAACATATTTACTTTTATCTAAATGTCTTCAGTTCAGTTGTTTTGCCTTCCCCTCCCTTTCCTCTTCTCTTACCCTGTGATTTTTTTTTCTCATGCTCTCTCCTTTCCTCTCCTTGCCCCTCTTTTTGTCCTTCCTCTCCTCTCTTCTTTCCTATATCATTCTCTGTATACACATTATTACAACACTGGAAAGTTAGATCTGATAATCTTTCCCTTTTTCTAAATGGAGGTATAAATCTCTAGATCTTTCATCAATTCTGATGATAGCTATAGGATATATATTTTTTCTTTTTCTTTTTCTTTCTTTCTTTCTTTCTTTCTTTCTTTCTTTCTTTTTTTTTTTTTTTTACAAAAGTTCCCCTCTTTAACTAATTTGTTGGAAATTTGATGCACATGCATATGGGATATTCTCCAAATAGTCTATTTTCTGGGATAAGCCCTATTTCATCAGGATTTACAAAACAAATTTCAATATTGCTGTAGTTTTTAGCACTCTGTCATAGACTTTGGTGTTTATTTTCATTACAGAAACTGGCCTGCAGTTTTCCTAATTGTAATGTTGTGTCTGACTTTGGCACATAAATATTGTCTTCATGGAATGAAACAAAAATGCTTTTTTAGGCTATTTCACAGGAAATTTTATAAATTTTCTTTCTTTTTTAAATACTGAGCAGAATACACAAGTTAAGCAAACTAGAATTTCTTTCTTTCTGATTTTTTTTTTCAGTACTGTGGATTAAACTCAGGACCTTGCATGCAGGCACTTACACCACAGAGCAATATCCCTGGCCCTACAATTTCTTTTTATTATGACTTTCATTTTTTAAATATTACCAGTGTTTTAAAAATTTCCTTTTTTCTTGAGTCAATTTTGTTCATTTTTAGTATGATCATTTTATGAGTTTTAAAATTGCATATATAATATTTGCCCACAGTATGAATTTATAATTATTTTCATTTGTATGCAGTTCATGGTAAACTTCATTATTTCATAACTGATTTTGTAAGCTGTCATTTCTATTCTTTTTATTTTTGTCAGTATAGGAAAAAAAAAAGAGAAAAAAAAAAAGAAAAAAAGAAAGAAGGAAAGAAAAGGAAGAAAAAATTGAAACATCTGTCATTTTTGCTATCTTTCTCCTTCTTCTCCTTCTCCTTTTTTATTTAACGGTACTAGGGATCTGAGCAATCTCCTAAACCCTATGGTATCTATATTCATCCATATGTCTTAATCCTAAACCAGGATAGAGGAAGAATGAAGACCAGCAGGGGGCAACAGTGAGCTTCAAGGGTGCAAGACTGAAAGGACCACACTCTCCCAATAGAGCCACCTTGATGACTATGCCTTTAACATATAACCTTTGGGAGACATTACTTACATTTAAACTATAGCACTATATATTTACATGATTATGTTTTTAAATTTCTTTTGCTTATTTTTTCTGTCATTTCATTTCAGCTTAAAGGACTTCCTTTGGTATTTCCTGTAAGGTAGGTGTTTTAGCAATACATTATTTTTGTTTATCTGGAAAATATTTCTTCTACTGTTTTTTTTTAACAAGGTTCTCTAAGCATAAAATTCTTAATTAATTACTTATATTCTATTTTTTCCCCAGTATGGGATCTTTCTGCCTTCTGGCTTCAATTGTTTCTACTGAGACATAAGATGTTAATTATAGGATTTTCCTCTGCACACATGAGTTCTTACTCCTCTTGCTATCTTAAGATTTCTTTTTTTATGGCTTTTAAAAGTTTGATAGCCTAATTTTTATAGATTTTTTTGCATTTAACCTACCTAGGGTTTTTGAGACTCTTGAATATATAGATCAATACTATTTATAACATTTGGGAAGTCTTTGCTCACATTTCTTCAAATATTTTTCTGTCCATTATCTTTTTCTCATCTCTTCCTCTCCCATTGTATGTATTTAGTGTGCTTGAAGGATCATTGAAACTGTGCATTTTATTCAATTTTTCTGTTCTTCAGATTGGACAATTTTCACTGATTTATCTTCAAGTTCACTGTTTCTTAGTTTTTCATTTTATCTGTACTTTTCAACTCCAGAATTTTACTACTTTCTTTTATAATATTCTCTACTTTCTATCTTCTATTAATATTCTCTATTTAAGGAATGATTACTGTTTAATTATTTAACCTGGCTTCCAAATATACTGCAACATGTAAACAGACTGCTTTCACATCTTCATCTTCTAAATTCAAAATGTGTCCTCCTCACTTCTAATCAGAGTCAGTTTCTTTCAATTGTTTTTTCAATTGGATATGGATCACACTCTTGCTTTCCTGCATATTGCTTAATATTTCCTTGAAAATTGATTTTTTTGTTTTAATGTATTTAGTATAGGGTCTACTGGGTCTCACTACATAGATCGGACTCATAGTGATCAACCTGTTTTCAGCCTCCCAAAAGCTGGGATTACAGGTGTGCACCACCACACCCAGCCTCAATCACCATCTCAGCTCACATGGGGGCAGGGCTGGAACAGATGGTGGTGCCAGGGATTGAACCCTGGTACCTACGTTCTGCCTAAACAAGTACTAAAATTGATGTTTGTGCAATATGTGATAAAAGCTATTAATTCTGACTTTACTCTTTTATACATTGTGGCTGTACTACTACATGGTTAGGATTTACCTAACTCTTCAACAGATGTCTCTGCTTTTTGTAATTATTAATTTTATATTTTTGCTAGAATTTGCCCTATGATCACTCAGTTTATAAACCAACAAATGGTTGACCAAAGGTTGCACTTGAGCTCCTTTTTTATTAAGGTAGCACACCTTTACAGGTGATTGAACTCAGGCCTTTGCACTTGCCAGGGAGATGCTTATTCCACTGAGCCTTCTCCCCGGCCCTAAGGTAGCACACTTTGATGATGGACATGAGCATGGGTAAGAGAGTGCTTTCAAAGTTCAGGCTGTTTGCACATCTTCCCTAACATTTAGTTTCCACTGAAGTGCTTCTTTTCTCCTCCTTTTGCATCCAAATTGTGAGGTTGTATCACAGACATGTAAAACCTTAACCCTCTGCGGTCCTAAGCTAGAGCAAGTGTGTAATTTCCAAACAAGCAGGGATATGTAATAATTTATTAAGGCTTATTAGGGCAGTTTACTTTTCCAGTTCTCAAGTTTAAGTTTGTGGCCTACCTGCCAGTCTATTACCTGTCCCACTCTAAATTACAAGTTCTAGATAAATATGTCTTTTGTATGTTCATTTGCCACTGAATCGTTTCTTGTTTTGATAACACCTCAGAGCATGAAGTGCTATATCCTACTTCATCAAGCTAATCCTTTTCAGCAATAAAATTGTAGGGTTTTACAATGTGCACTGCCCTGCACAAGTATTGTGTGACAAGGCAGCTTTGGAGAATAGCAGGAGATGGAAGAATTCCTAGATAAAATAGCATGGACTTCCAATTAGGATAGTGTGCTAACACGCAGGAAGTATCCAGTTTTGCTGTTTTCTAGGTGCATAAAAAACTGAAGGCACACAGTTAATGAATGCTGCTGAATTACTTCCCATGCAATGCAGGAATTAGTATCACAGGCTGAAAGTTTGGGTGTTAGGAGGAGTTTGACTTCCATTTAATGAAAAGATCCATCATACTTGTATGTGTATAGAAATGTCCCTTTGTCCTATACTACTGTATCTCTAGAAATCTTAATAAAGTTTTAGGAGATTAAAAAGGCGTATAAAACCTGAAAATCCTTAGATAGATTCATGAAGATTTGAAGATGGATAGGTTACAGAGTTAGACTGTCAAACATCCACAGAATAAAAAAGATTTCGACCTCTTTTTAGAAAACTGAGAGGAACCAGACAATGAAAAGGGCTAAAATTACATTTGTTTATAGATGACTTGTTAACATGTTTAGAGCTGCATTAAACAGAAATATACCCATTCCAAGACATTTTGGAGAACATTCATTTAAACTTAATCTCAGAAAATTAATAGGTTACACATCCTACAACAGGTTCTAATACTTATTTTGATCAATTTATTTTTTTGAGAAACAATACTCAGCTTTTTGAGAAACAAATAGCAATGAGACAGTTTCAAAACTGATTAGTGGACAGTTCAAATAATTAATACATTGTATACTGTTGCCTTTGTAGTGGTTATTCATAGTACAAGATGCAGACATGACATCCTGTCTGAACACTATTAGTACAAATCTTTCTTCTCATTGAGTTAAGAGAAAGTTATCAGCTTATTAGTCATCAATATATTTTCTTACAATTTTCTGTGCTCATTTATGGTATGTCCTTAGGAACACACTAAGAAGATACAATCCACTAGGAACTTAAATATTTCTTATGAACTAGAAAGTACCCATATTGAAGTAGGGAATAAATATTCACTATAAACTAACTTTTGATTTACATGATGATCCATACTAAAATTCCCAGGAGAGCAGATGCTCCTACAGCATTTAAGTTATGAATACATTTACAGACTTACTGCTGTCACATAAAATAAACAGGTAGTATTTGCTTGTACGAATTTTTAACTTTTATTTTTCATCAAAGG
Organism: Tympanoctomys barrerae; assembly: GCA_002564285.1. Taxonomy (NCBI): domain Eukaryota; kingdom Metazoa; phylum Chordata; class Mammalia; order Rodentia; family Octodontidae; genus Tympanoctomys; species Tympanoctomys barrerae. The sequence goes on along the minus strand of NDGN011558156.1, from coordinate 4,296 downwards.
CACTAAAAATGATAGACAAAGTTAACAAAATTTGTGCAGTAAAAATGCAAAGTGTATGAAACTTTAACTTTGAATATCTGACTGCTATTTTTGTATCAGCTTCCATGCTTCACATTTAGTGCCAAAGAAATCTATCTACTAACCAATTTTCATCTCAACAAAGTATAGTAACAATTCACCTTTAACCGAAAAACCAGTAACAGCAAAAACAATTGTTTCTACTTGAAAAATAAGAAATCTAATATATAAAACCCTGAAATAGCACTTATATTGTTTAAGGACACAAATAAGTCTGATAATCTTTGTAATACAGCGATCCTATTATGATGAAACTCCATTTCCTTATTGCATGTAGTTATGCCTAGGCAGTATTTATACTGTAATAAAGAAACTTAGAGCCTCTACTTCATGTATATTTATATTACAGTAGACTTAAATATTTAATAATATATTTGGTCCTATGGATATGTGGTCTTTCTCCAGCTCAAGTCTCAAGTGGAGTAGGTAAACCTTCCTTCAGCTGTGCTTCTGTTAGGCTTTGTAATTTCTGTAAGAAAATTTCAACCTAATCCCAATTTGGTTATTATTTTTACTATTAACAAAATAGCTTCATTTTAGTGATATACACTAGAACTCAGTGTCCTGAAAAATTTCCTGGAGGATATATAGTCCTTTAATTTCAGTTTATACCTAGATAAATTCTACATTATTTTTGACAATCAGAATAGAATTGTTACTTATCTGGTGTAAGTAGTGTACTACTGACAACACTAAATTATACATTAATTAGATATTTTAAAACTATACTGAGGACTACAAAGAAGCATCTCATAAAATATTTTTTGTATTTCATGAAAGTGATTATTTACCATGATATTTGTAATACAGTGATCTATTACTTCTGAAGAGTATCCTATAAATATATTTCTTTATAGTCTTAGTATAAAGCAATGTGTGTTTTCAAAATATAAGGTGAGCACTCAATGGTAAATGTATAAGATTTTATATGAATTATATTTGTAAAGGTAGGTCTACTGTTTTCTTATTATTTAATTTTTTCATTTTATGATTTATCTTTCATTATTATTCAACATATTTATATAATAACCATATATATATATATATATATATAAAATCATGTTAATTCTTTTGAACAAGGGGATCCCATTTGTTTTTCTTGTCTCTCTATCCTGTATAGAAAGAGACAAGTTCCATGCATATCTTTCGAGTGTCTAGTCCAAATAATAGTCAATTCTTCTTAATTTACTATTTATCCTACTACAAAACTTCAGATGCAATAAAAAAACGAGACAGTAAACTCATTCTCCTTTTTGTGGTGTCTTTAGTTTACTTCTACTCTCAAAGCTATTCAAATCTGATATGTAAAGAAAAGATACTATCGCTAGAGATTGCAATTAATATGAAGTTTAGGTAAGCATCCTTTTCACTAAGTCACATGAAGATGATTCTTGAGTGTCTGTGCAAAAATTAGGTGATATGGACTAAGTGGGACAATGACAGCTATTTACAAATTATTAATAAAGTATGTACATAAGGCATCAAGGAATGGTTTTTTATACTGTGCCCTGTACAGGGCCACATGGCTGAGGAGGGCACAACTCAACAAGCCATGACTCTGAGTCAATCTGCATCTGCTGGAAGAAAAGATTCCTTTAATAATTTTTACAAATACACCTAAAGATGAAAATTATTTTCTAAACTGTGCTAAACATCTATATAAATTAAACTGCCATATAATTTATTTCTATAGTACTTATGACAAAACATAATTAATATGTTGCTTTATCGCTAGCTCCCTTGTTATTATACTTCATATACATATTCAGATAAACTTCCTAGCTATTACTTAACCACATAAGCTTGAATCTCCATAACTTTGACTGAAAAATATTTTCAAAATAAAATATACTAAGTCTTGAGACAATGGATTATTTGTATTATAGGATATATTTCCCTTAAATTTAGAATCCCTTCTGGCTTCTACTCTCTCTGATACATAGTTTTATTGTTAATTCTTCATCTGTAGGCTGTCTATGAATAATACATTTTACCTTAGCTCTTCCTGACTACAGGATTAAGACATGGGAATTGCAAAATTGTCCATGAAATACAAATAACTATAAGGAAAAATTACAAGGACCAATGATCTGATCACACAAAAATAATTAACCAAGGTGAGAAATTTGAAACCCTGTTTGATTTATCCACTGTCCCCTGAATATCATCAAATTACTTCCTATTCCCATTATTTGGTATGTACCCAAGCAACTAAATTTTTTCTATAGTAATTAATTTTCCTAAAAAGTAAAAAGCAAGTAGTGCTGTGTTTTAAAGGCTTGATATTGTTATGTTTTTAGTCATCATTATTGATAACTATTAGCTGAATTTCATTTCATCCAGTGAGGACCAATGGAGATAAATCTGTATCTATATCAGTATCTGTATCTATATCTACTATACAGACATATATTATCTGTCTGTCTGTTTGTCTATACATCCTTATACTGTAAAGATAAAATTCTATAAAAGCTCCAATGCATATCTTTCAAGTGTCTAGTTCAAACATATCTGAGGAGCTTTCTTCTTACCATGAATTTTGTCATATACAACTACATTATTTCCCATATCTCAGATTATCCACAGTTCAAAAAACGCTTTAACAAAATCTGTTATGAAGTGCATTGTAATTATATTCATATAACTAATTCTTCATTTTGAATTAATATGGAAATATACAATATATTAATATGTTTCATTAAACCGTTGTTTTAATACAGTATCAGGCTGGGTGAATAGAGGAAGTGGGTTGGTTGGGTATAATTATTTTATAGTTTAATAAGACCTCAAGTAGATAATACCATTCCAGAAGCTCATAATGACATTAAGAAAAAATGGTGGGTGAAAAATGCCTGGAAATTTGGAATTTCTGCTACTTAATAGTACTGCTTCTAAATTAGGATACAATAATTGTGCCATAGGGATGGGCATTATAATCTGTGGAAAACTTTTTTCAATGATGGCATTACAAATTAAAAGAGGGAAAATTTATAAAATATAACTTTCAAAGTTCTAACACAATATATAGTGAATGCTAAAGTTTAAAGTAGATGGCTCTAAGGGAAAAAAAAAATCTCTCAAAATCTCAAAGTATGGGAATCTTCTACATACCAGAATTTACTGCAAAGTGCCTTTTAGTAGCTATGCTAAATTTTTGATAACATTCAGACTTCTCTACAAGTTAACTTTAAAAATATACACAAATTGTGGCTGGCAAGATAGCTTAGCAGTCTAAAGCCACTGCTTAGGCAGGCTTAGGCAAGCCCAGGAACCACGGTTCAATCCCTGTACCCAGGCTGCATCAGCCCTGTCCACAGGGTGGGCCAACTTGGCCAAACACACACACACACACACACACACACACACACACACACACAAAGCACAAGTTAAAAAAAATACACTCAGCAATGATTTTCAGTCTATACTTAACAGTATCCAGCACAAGTCCTAATTCCAAACTCAGCAGAGTCACCTTTGTGAATGGCAAATTATCACTAGTACTATTTTACAGATTAATGTGCATGATGTTTGTTTTTCCAGTGTACTCTCTGAAAAGTAAATAGTTTTTAAACAGAAAGTGAAGAAATAATTAAAAGAGAACAATGACTATAAAGTTAACAAGGAGCCAAGATGAGCTTAATATACAATTTTTTTGTATATTCTAACATTTTAAAAAATGATTAATATAATGTGGATGTATACATGTACATAAAAGGATATGTATTTGTTAACCTCAGCAAAGAATACTTCATAAAATTAAAAAATTGCATTCATAATCAAACATTAAGTTCCTTGAAAGCATAATTTACTTTTTTATGCAATTATTGATAACTATCACAATACTGAGTAGAAAGATGATTCTCAATAAATGTTTTTGAGAATCTATTCAAGAGGGTGTAATTTATTTATTTTCCCCTTCTTTTTATTTTTTAAAAAATTATACAAAATAGTAAAAAACAACCATTAGAAGCAATACAGAATTTCACTAAACAAAATAATAGGTATTCAACAATGGTTGTTGCATTGCATAATATCATCTTCAAATTACTTGTTTAGATTACCATATATAAGCATGCAAAATTAACAAAAACAAGACTGAGGTACAGGGTTTCTGGCTAAATCTTGAGGGTATCTGACTGACCTTGTCAGATACGAAAGTTACATTTCTTGTTATATAGGCCTTGCTTTATCTTGGTCTTAATCATCCAGCAGAAAAGT
>NDGN011558154.1:2681-14148 GCA_002564285.1 Tympanoctomys barrerae | reverse complement strand
ACACACACACACACACACATACACACTAAGTAAATAAATGTTTAAAAAAATAAAAAAGAAAAAGAAAAAGGTGGCTTTAGTTTATACCAAAATGGAACGTCTTCAGCTTACTTAGTTAAGTGAAAAAAGTGAAGTACAGAGCAGCATGTATATAATGCCACCATTTAGGTTAAGATAATATATATAATAGAACATGTATAAATGCAGTCTAGGGCAACAGATAGAAAATGGAGTGATTGCCCTTCAAAAAGAAATGAAATGTTTGAGGTAGGACAGTGTGGCATACATGACAGCATAGATAATCTATAATTATTTAGTGATCCCTGATCACTGTAGGCAGAACCCTAATTGGATTAAAAGTTCATAATTCCCAATAGAGGAAATGAAAGATTGAAATAAATTAATCTTGATAATTCTGATTCTATTTTATGAACTTTATCACATGAAAAATGTATCTTTGTCATTTATAATAACCATCAGAAAAAAAGTGAATTAGCCTTATGATTCTCACTTGTATATTTCAATATTCTAAATATTGACACTAATGAATGTTGAGTGACTCTGCAGAGTTTTCGTGAATCCTCTAAATTCTGTGATAAACAGTTGGCCCTGTAACAATTGGACAGAGGTCATAAAGGTGCATGCCATCATAGTAAGCAGGCAAGAGTTCAAGCAGTGCTGTGAAAATTTAACAAGATAGATTAAATGGAAATATATTGCTATACTGAAACTTGTCAAAATGAGAAGGAATCAAATATTCACCATTCCGGCATAACTGCCTAGGTAAGCATGTTTTAAAGAAGGCAGATACATACAAGAACTTGGCAGTCCTGAGTGTTGATTTGCTTGTGAAGTGATTTCTGTTTAAGAAAACAAACTATATGATGAGGAAAAAAAAGTGTGAGTACCATGGAACATTGTTTTTGTTAAAACATGGATTACTTTATTGTGTATTTGTAAGTGGAACCCAACACACTGAGGGAAAAAGATCTATTAGAAGAGCCAGCTTAGATAACTGTTTCTAAAATTCAGTCACTTTAAAGTCATGTTGTACTTCGGTTATATCTGGGTACCACATATGAAATATGTTAATGTTTCCTAAAAATCTGTTTATTATTTTGTTTGGGTATACCATCATCATATATTTATTGTGAGATACCTATATGCTCAGCCTACCCCAGGGGTGGGGCTGGCGTGGCATGTGGTGCTGGAGATTGAACCACCGTCCCTGACCACTTGCCTAAGCTTGCCTAAGCAGGCACTTTAGACCACTGAGCTATCTTGCCGGCCCAATCATCATCATATATTTGTAATATGATGGATTTGAAGTGTTGCTTATAGGTTTTTTCTTGTTATCCATTGTAGCCAGTACTAGGTACTTAATGCAGTATTTATGCAGCACTCCCTAAACTTGTCTTACATGTTATCACGCTTTGGGAAACTGTCATTGACTAACGAGAGGATAGAAAACAACTCTGTGTTTGTAGATTTCTTCAGTTTAGCTTGTGGTTTTCTATCTCTTTCACCAGGTGGCAATGAAAACCTTACACATAGTAAATAGTTCAATGGGAAAAATTTTAGTTATCTGCAGTGGTCTAAAAGCTAGTATGCTGGATCTGCTAATTGCTTTGGTAGAAGTAAGGTCTAAACTTAGGTAAATGAAGAAACTTGCCTGTGTAGGAAAAGGGTAAATATCAAAATCATTTGGATCATTTAGGGAACGTTTTTCACCTGCAGGTTCTCTTTACTCAGCATGTGTCCTTTTCTTATTTTTCACCTTGTTAAGGGTAGAGGGAGGGTATGTATGGAGACAGAAAGATGGAGGACTCGCTCATGTTGTATTTTATTTATTGTGTTGATAGTTGCCAGCTTGTTTTCTTGCTTTTCAGACTTGGTAATAACCAGAGATGGAGCTGGTATTCCGAATTGCTCCATATTCTGCCTCTGCTCTAGCCCTGTGCCCTGGGAAGTCTACATTTCAGCTAGCCTAGAACCACATTGTGAAATGGTTCTTTTGCTGTTGACCTTTTCCTTCTTTTTCACCCTTTGTTTCTTCTTCCTTCTGTATCCCCCATTGTTAACCAAGGCAGGAGTTCACTCAGGCTTTACTCCCTAGGAATGCTTTACAGACCATACTTTTCTTATATCCCTTATCCACCAGGACTTCTCTGTCCTATTCTAAGGTTCTCTTGTCACCGTGGTATTAGAATGTAAAACAATCTGATGTGGCAGAAACCACCTATTACTTTTCGATAGTGATTTGCATTTTATAATGGAGAATCCTAGAAATTCTTATCCTAAAAGTGTAAGATTTTTCTCATTGGTGATGTTTTAAGTGCCCTGATAAGCCATTGGGGTGAAAGTAGTTACTTAAAACATACAGCACTTCTCATGCCCTTCAGACCTGAGGCATGGTATACCATCTTAGGTTTTCAGAATGTGTACAAGTCTGTACATCTGTAAACTGGCCTCTTTCTGTTTGCTTGTTACTAATCTTGTCACTGTAAAGTAGTTTGCTTTGTCTTAGCTCTTTGGTACTTGAGAGAGAGAATGGGGAAAACAATAAAGTGAATTTTATCTAGAATGGATAAGGACACATTGTGACCCAGTGACAGGGATTAGAAGTGATTACTGAGATGTGGTGATTTTGTAGCTGGGATTGTTATGGTTTAGATCTAAAATGTCCCCTTAAAGTCTCATGAGTTCAGACGCAGCACATTTGGAAGGTGCGTGGATCACAAGGGCAGTAGATGAGCAGTGTGGATCAGTGTACCATTGAGAGAGACCCTCCTGGCTCGGCACAGTATCGGGCAGTGGCACTTGGCCCGAGATAATGGGTCTCTGTGGGTCTGCTTTGGGGTCAGCCAGCCAGGGACTGAACTCCCTGCAACTGTAAGCCAAATAAATATTTTAAGTTATGGTGTCAGGTAGTTTGTCCTAGGAATAGGGGAGTGATCAGCAGGGATTATATAGATATACAACAACGTGAGAGTTCCGACCAGGTTGGTAGCTTAGTGGTAGAGTACTTGCTTAGCATGTATAAGGCTTGATCCCTACTAAGAATGCAGGAAGGAAAGAAGGTAGGTAGGGGCAGGTTAGTTAGTTTTCAGGAAGGCTGGTTTCTTTCTTTCTTTCTTTCTTTTTTATGTATTTAGTACATGGTCTGCAGGATTTCACTACACAGATTGGACTCGTAGTGATCCTCCTATTTTCAGCCTCCCAAGCGCTGGGATTACAGGTATGCACCACCGTGCTCAGTCTCATTCCCCATCTCAGCACACCCTGGGGGCAGGGCCAGCACAGCACACCAAGGATCGAACCCCAGTCCCTGTGTCTACCTAAGCAAGTGCTTTAATACACTGAGCTATCTGGCCGGCCCTTATAGGGCTGGTTTCCATAGCGAGATAAATCATATTTTGAGGAACTTGCCATCAATGTTAAACACATGGACAAGGATTCCTCCATACCCTTTCCTTTCTTCCTTTGTTTTTTCCCTACTCCCTTTTCTCTATACCTTTTTTCTTTTCCACATGAACTGACTTACATGTCTTCTCTCCCACATTCCAGTTCTTTTTCCCTGAGAAACTACATATTTCTGCTAACATTCTTAAAGAGAATAATCTCAGCCTTGGAGTTAGAGATGCCTTCCATCTTAATATTACTTTGTTAGATTAGGATCTTATTTCTAGTCTCATTATAATCCTTCTATTCTCTCAAATTAGTTCTTGAAAATTTTTCTTCTCCTTCCAGATATCTTTGTTTGCTTAACTGCCTTATTGTATCCATTATCTGCTTGGCTGAGTTGGATCTCTCCTTCCTAGATATGTCTTGTTATAATTTTACTTTTTACTTACTTGCCTAAAGTTAGGATGCTTTATCTTCCTCTCTCCCTCTTTCATTAATATTATTTGGAAAAGCCTAAAGGAGAAGGTAGAGAGCTTATTGGATTTGATTAGTACTTACGAGTATGTTTTGTTGGGTTGAAAGGGCATGAAGAGTTAGATTGCCACCTTTCTCTGTCTGCTCAATATTACAGCCAAGTATGTAGTCAGAAGGGTCTTAGTGCAGTAATACAATGATGCTACAAAACCAGTGAAGCCAAATAACAAAGCTTCTTTTAACAGACTTAAAACCAAACATTAAATTCATGAAGGCACATGAAATGCAAGTGCCTTGTTTAAGCCCAGTAGCAAACTATAGATCAATGATAAAGAATTGATGTTACAACCCAGTCACATATTTGGGTATGTGTCTAGCTTGCCTATTACTCTACTTTCATGGTCTAAATCTGGAATTGTATCCAAATGTCTATTTCATAACCACCGTATGGCCCCTCTCCAATGAGCACTTCTTCTAGTCTAGGCTCTGTTCCTTTATCATAGGACATAATTTCCAACGCCTTTTAAGTGTTAGAAGACAATGAATGCCTCTTCAGTTCAAGTTAGAAAATATGTTTTCTACAAAATAGCATAGAGAATTATTTTGTTGTTATATTTATAAAAATACCTGGCTCACTGGTGTACATGCCTAGCATGTACAAGGCCCTGTGTTCAATACTCAGCACACAAAAGAGAAAAAAAAAAAAAAAAAAAACGGTTCTTCTTATGGGGACTGAAGCTTAATTTTAATTCATCTCAATCTCTGCAAGACTGGATTAGGGGAATCTAGAGTTGCTCCTGTTTCACATTGGCTCCCCAAAGCAAATGTAAATTCATTTTCTCATTCTAAAGAAAATACTATTCTAGGAGTCAAATTATTTATACTGCTTCCCATATGCAGTGGCAGGCACTTGATAAAAATAGCCAGGCATCAGGAGAGGAGAAGGGATGCCTGGAAATGAAGAGGCCCAGTACACGATGAACAGAAGCTCTCAGGTGATCCAGGTAAGGGAGTTAGCAGGCTTTTAAAGAGCTATGTCTGTTCAGAAAAATTAAAATAAGATTAAGAATTTGGACATGGAGTAAAAATTTTAAAACTAAATTTGTATAATTTTTAAAAATTTTCTTTCTTTGGCACAGGGTCTCACTGGCACAGCATGTGGTATTGGGATTGAACCTGGGTCCTTGTGCTTGCCAGTGAGGTGCTTAGACTGCCGAGCTATCTCTCCAACCCTGTGGAAAACACTTTTTTAAAAGAACCTCTTAGAAGTTCTCTAATTACAATAACCCCAGTTAAAAAGTCAGTCAGTGACAAGTGTTGGCCATTGTAGTCATGTTTGTCACTAATGTGACAAAAACAAAATTCTTCCAAGTGCTTCTGTTTGTGAACCAAATTGTTTGCAAACAAAAGCATTTGCGAACCACTGTACTACTGTAATAACATTAAAAATGTTACGTTTCCACTTTATGTAAAACTTCATACATACATGTATTCATCTAGGGATTGCACGCACAGAGACTTGACTTGTACATGCAAGACAAGCATTTTAACACTGTACTACAGCCGCAGCCCATCAGTGATGGTTTCTAATGGGCGGTTTTATTTTCTTCAATAATTCCTATGTTTTCTGCAGTGTAGGCATTATCCTACTTTACTAATGAGAACAGAGTTGTTTTTAGAAAGTGTTTCTATAACTTAGGAATAGTTTACACACGTAGTATATACAAAATAGAAATAGTATATACAAAATGAAAATGCCTGTTTTCCTAAGAACTTGGTTTAAAATGCTAGTTAGGGAAGTATTTGGGCATGATGTATAAAAATGATTCTGAAAAAAAACTAGAAACATACAAATGTAATCCCATCATATAGAAGCAAGGATTGTTAAACCTTTCCTCCTAATGGCCTTTTATGTGATATTTTTAGATGACACTATATAATACATAAAATTTAATACGGTCTGCCAGCTTGCCCTCTTGCCCTTCTCCTTTGCTTTCCTATCTCCATTTTCCCTCTCTCCTCTCTCTTCTTTTTTCCTACTTTATCCTTTCTGTTTCTTCCTCACCCTTCATTTTGTCAGCCTTCATTAAGCCTCTACTGTGTGCCAGACACTTTGTTCAAACACACAATCTTTCCCTGGGGGTCCAGAGGGAAAATATTTTTAAAAATTGTATACATGAATGTATAGCTTGAGAACTCATTTTTTATTAGAAAATACTGTATTAGTCAGCTTTCACATTGCTGAACAAAATTCCTGATTTGAAGGAGGAGAGGTTTACTTGGCTCGTGGTCTCAGAGGATGCAGTCCTTGGTCAGCTGACTCCATGTCTGGATCCCCATGGCGCGAGGCAAGGCACAGCAGAGCCACCTAGTGCAGTGTGTCTGGGAAACAGAGCAGGGGAACAATGCTGTCTCACTTGATGTTCTCGGTACTGAAACAAAAGCCTCCTCCTAAAAGTTAAAGGAGGGAAGGTTTACTTCAGCTCACAGTTTGCAGAAATTTTAGTCCATAGTCATCTGGCTCCAAGGCGGGGTGGCATGGCAGGGGGCCACCATGGTGGAGAAACCCTCAACAGCAGAGCAGGCGAAGGCAGCAGAGCAGCAGCTGCAAAGCAAACCTCCCTTTCTCTTCTATCCCACCTAGGGTTTTTTTTTAGGCCACTCATGCCAAGGGCAAGGCCTTTATCTGTAGTAAATCTGTTCCGACACACAGAGAACTATGCTAATTCCAATTAGTGAACTAATTTATTGCCACAGGCTTCATGCTCACAGCCTCACTGCCCTCTCAGGAGTATACCTGGCCTTCCCAGGCCTCCTCCTGAAATTGACCTCACAACGCTTGCATGCTCCGCACACTTAGAGCCAGCACCACGTAGATGATGCCAAGGTCTGTCCCTGGCTGGCAGAGCAGCCTTGCTTTCTTCTCGGCTGTAGGGGTAGAGTGTAGCCTGGATTGCTAAACTGAACCCAATCCCAAGATTAGGTTAGTTAATTAATAGGTTAGATTAACTTAGCCTGCCACTGTAGAACATGTGCTGGGGCGCTCCCTTCACAGAGCAGAGCCTTTACCTTCATAAGTTTGAGGTATGAAGGCCAGAGTCCTGGTGATTCTTGTGATGGCCTCAGGCCATGTTTTCTATTGTCTATTTCATTTTTAGCAACTAAGTTCTTCTGTGCTCCATCTCTGCAGTCTGTAACTTTCTGGAGTTTTGTTTTGGTTTTTTTCTGGCCAAATTCTAAACTTAAACAGTGCCGCTGGTGTAGTGGTATCATGCAAGATTCCCAAATTCTAAACTTAAGTCCTGTGGTTGGGGCCTTTGCTCTTAATTCTCAACACAAGTCTGGCTAAAAGCCCCCAGTGGTGGCCATACCATAGCCTCAACTTTAGGCTGCTTTCACATTTCACCCTCCAAATTAGTCTGCTGTCCTTTTTTTTTTTTTTGCGGAACCAGGGATTGAACTCAGGCAAAGCACTTATTCTACTGAGCTATCTCCCCGGCCCCAAGGAATTTGTCTTTTTATGCGGTTTTGTTGTTGTTTGTTTTGTTTTGTTTTGTTTTTGTCTTTTCGGTGGTACCAAGGATTGAGCTCAGGATCTTGTGTTTTCCAGGCAAACACTTATTCCACTGAGCTATGTCCCTGGCCCTAGTCTGCTGTCCTTAATCTCAGTCTCAGGCAAAGTCTCTGGACAAGAGCACAATGCAGACAAATTTGCTGCCCAATAGCCAAGTGCAGTCAATGTTCCTAATTGAAACCTCCTGTGCCTGGTCTACCAGCAGCATTTCTCTCAGTATCCAGGTCTTCTGAGCTCTGACTAGAATGTCTTAGCAAGTTTAGCTTACAGTATTCCACTGCTGCTTCATTGACTGGACTCTCTAAACCTTCTCAGACTGTTTCCACAAGCCAGTTTCAAAGGCTTCTGAAAGACATGGCTAGGTAACATCATCGCAGGGGCCCCACTCCTGGTACCAAAATCTGTTTTAATTCCCTTGTTACTGGGACAAAATACCTGACACAACTTTAAAGAGAAAAGGTTTACTTCAGCTTACAGTTTGTAGAGGTTTCAGTCCATAGTTGGCTGGCTGCAAGGCAGGACGGCATGGCAGAGGGACATCACAGAGGAGAAACAATCCATGCCAGTATCAGCAGAAGGCAGTAAGCCAGTAATAGCCAAGTAAAGCTTCCTTTCCCTTTTATCCCCTCCTGCATGAAAGTTTTGGGTGGTGCCACTCATACCCAGAGTGGGGCTTCTGTCTTCAGCAAATCCATTTAGCCAGAAATGTGCTGATTCTAAACAGCAGACTAAATGTGTAATACCATACACTCCAGTATCACATACTAGATCCAGCCAGCCCTGAAAAGCATAAGGTTTTGGAGGCCATCTAGATACAAGCCATAACAAATGCCCAAGAGGAAGGGGCTAGGGACCATCTAGTAACCAGTATTATGCCTTTATGATCCAGTCAGACACACCCAGAAGTGTACTAATCCCATAACTGACTTTCCAGCCAATCAAGCTGACAATTAAGTTTAACTGTTACATCCTGCCACTTGTCAACTATTGTTAGTTAATAAATTTTGCCTAACATAGTATATAACTCTTTTGCACACAACCAAAAAATGCAATAACTCCGTATCTAAAGGTCTCAACAGTTCTAGCATTTTTTAAACACAAAATCTCTTCTGAAACTCAAGGCAAACTTTTATTTGACTCATTATGAAAATATACATTAAAAACTAGTTATGTAATGCCAAGATACACTGGCACAGGGTAAACGTTCTTATTGCAAAGGGAGGAATAGGGAGGTAAAAAGAGACCAAAACCTAGTAGGGCAGACATTAAGTCCTATAGCTCTATTGTCTGGCCTTCAGGGCACAGGGTGCTGAGGTGTGAATTCCAGCGGTCTTAGGTGGCCCCATCCAAATGACCTTGGACGTTGCACTCTTGGGCTAGCTCACTGGTGCCTGTATTTCTCAGGGACGTGTCCCACATTTTTGGTTTCTCCAAAGTACCTTTGGCTTCACTACGATAGTTTAACAGACTGCCCTTGCAGAGGCTCCTTACCTGGCCTTCCAGGCCTTCCTTTGAAATTAAGATAAGAGGCTGGGGAGATAGCTCAGTGGTCTAAGTGCTTGCCTAGCAAATGCAAGGACCCAAGTTCAATCCCTGGTACCACATGCCATGCTGGTCCCAGGTCCCTGAGTGTGTCATGCTGGCCACTGAAAACCTGGTGTGGTGGTACATACCTATAATCCCAGTGCTGGGGAGACTGAGACAGGAGGATCACTACAAGTCCAAGCTGTGTAGTGAGACCCTTTACCAAATAAATACATAAAAGGGAATTAGGATAGAGGGGTTTTTTGACCATATAACTTTTATATTCTGCATGCTAGTAAAACTACTATCCCTGGATGACACTGAAGTCTCCTGCCAGTAGGAGCAGTAGTAAGCCCACTTAGAGCATGGCTGCAGGAGGATTTGAGTTCCTGGATGGCTGAGCACAATGAAATGAATTCTAGGAAACCAGTTTCCTGTGCAGTCCTTCTCAGCTAAAGGACCCATCAACTTTCTTCTCAGATATAAGGTTTGTGCTTTTGCCTGTGATGAGTAGAGCTGCTGATTTCTGGGGAGCCCGCAAGGCATCTTCTCGCCATGCACAGAAGTATTTGGCTTCTTTTTAAAGGTGATAATCTTTTCAGTAACCACCCCTCCTTTGACCCCAACTTTCAAGTGGTTCCTTTTGGGCTAGAATTCAGGTTGTTTTAAATTGTTCTGCTGTGTCTTCTGCCCTTGATTCTCAGTATAAATCTGGCTAAAAGCAGTCATCCATACCTATGTCACCCCTTGAACATTGGACTGTCCTGAGATTTTCTATACCACAATTAGTCCACTTCCCTTAATCTCAAGTCTCCCGCAAAGTCTCAGTACATATGCAAGAGGCAATTCTTTTTGTTTTTAATATGTAAAATACGAATTTTGCAAGAAATTAGGGTAGATGAGGCCTAGGAAGATCTGGTTACAAACATGTCTAAGAAAAAGCTATTTAGATGTTCCCGCACAGCTGGTAGGAGCATCTTCACCAGATGGGAGAGCTTCTTCACCAGCTCTAAGTCCCTCGGGGGCCCTCAGTGGTCTAAGCCTTAGCTTGGCAAATTTTTCTGCAAAGGACCAAATAATAAATATTCTGGGTTTTGGGTACAGATGGCTTCAACTTTGCTATTGTGGTGGGAAAGTTGCCATAAATAATAGGAAACATGTGGCTGTGTTGAACTAGAACTTTATTTATAAAAACAGTCTATGCACCCAGATCACCAGGCTATAATCGTCTGAGGAGTCCTCTGCCAGGAGGAGCTCTAGCAGCTCAAGTGTAAGCAACTATAGGCCTGGTACTTCCTGTGACCCCTAGGAATACCCTTTGCGTTGTATCTGGAGAAGTTCAAAATGTAAGGTTCACATGACTTAATTTCACTCCCCACCTCTAGTTGTTGTAATGAAAAGCCCTGATCAACATAGCTCTTTGGACAGAAAAAGAGTGAAACAGTTACTAGCCTCCTCCTAAACTTGATGTCCTCAAGCAAACATCCTAAAATCATATGTACCATACACCCTAGCATTAGAAACATGCTACGAACAGTAGATACGGAGAAAGCACCAGATTTCAAGAATAGTAAAAAGTTGTACAATAAAATTTGCCCCAAAGGATCATTGAAATGCCAAAAAAAAAAAAAAAAAAAAAAGAATTGTAGGCATTTCTCCATATTAGGAATTCTTTCTAGAATCTTAAATATATACTATTTTCCTGTATGTAGTTTAAGGATATGTTTGAATGCTAAGCTGTCTGCACTTTTAATTAGTTTAGACAATGCTATGACTAGCAGTTTCTTCAGAATCTTATACTGTATGGTGATCTGATAATCTCAAAGTATAATTATTAAAATAAAGACTAGAAACACATTAGGGCTTCTGATACATAGATCCAAGTTAAATTCTAGAAAGACTTCCCAGTTTATTGAAGTGTGATCAAAATATGTGGTAAATTATATTTTTTCAAGTATTTATTACAAGACACCTTGCCATTAGTCCTGTAAAATACTCTCCCTTCAGACACATTTATCCTATCATTCTTGCCACTTAAAAAAATTTTTCTCTTTTGTTTTTGTTTTTTGAGTCGAGGTCTCACTGTGTAGTCTAGGCTGCCTTGAACTATGTAGCCCAGTTTGGCTTCAGACTGGCAGTGATCCTCCTGCACCAGCCTCCAAAGTGCTGGGATTACAGGTGTGGGCTCCCATGGCTGGCTCGCACCACTTTTTGAAGCAGTTCTGAAAGTCCTGTTGGTAGGTATACCTATACTTACCAGAGGTAATAGGTATGTAAATATACCTTTGGACTTTACGAAGTATGATCAAACATAGGCTGCCCCTGCATGCCTTCTGGTGGAAAGATGGGCTTGTAAAAACATGATGTGTCTTCCTCTGCTGTATTCACCAGTTCTGGCATCATGCAACTTCTGGCTCTTCGTTGAATTGAAAGAAAGAAAGAAAGAAAGAAAGAAAGAAAGAAAGAAAGAAAGAAAGAAAGAAAGATAAA